>MU227491.1:5701170-5758171 GCA_018584345.1 Thuja plicata | reverse complement strand
ATGAGGCATTAATGAAAGCCTTAAAGAAGCATGGGAAGGGTGTAAGAGGGTGGCTTGAGAAGGTGGACTTGAGGAAGGAATCTTGAGATTCCTTGACTTTCTCAAGTGGGTGGAGTTGTTAATCATTTCTTAATGGAATGTGACAACATTAGGAGGTGGGTTAGGATTAGAATTAGAATCAAGATTAGATTAGCAAGGGTGGAATAGGTTGAGATGGGTTAGAACCCAGGGTAGAAGTGGTTGAGATAGTTAGGTTGGGGTTTAAGGAAATATAAATGAAATGAATTAAACTTATTTAATTAATTTAAAATATAAGAATTAATTATTTAAGCATTTTATTGGTTTTTAATAATTAAGGGACTATAGCCATTTTAATTAGATTAAATAGGCTAGGGGAATGGGTTATTTTGCAAGTGGGTAATTGATTTAGGGGTTTATTTAATTCCTTTATAATTAAATACTATAGCCATGTTTGAATTTGTTTTGATTTAAATTATTTGAATTGATTTAAATTGTATGGCTATAATAGTTAATATAATTCAGTGATAAAAATCACCTAGGACATTAAATTGATTCAAAGAATTATGCCAAATAGTAATAGAGTCATTTGGACATAATCGAGGGTATGATCACACTTTAGGGAAAATAGGGTCCATAGTTGGAACAAACCAAATTCAGGTGGTTACAGAACAAAGCTTCTCAAAAAGATAATTATCCCCTTTCATCTCTCAACGAAGTGTTGCAGATAGTCAATCGGTCTCAAATGATGTCCTTCTTGGATGGTTATTCTAGTTACAATCAAGTAATTTATAGGATGAGTATAGGCTGAAAACAACGTTCACAACCAAATGTGGAACATTCACTTATCAACGGATGCCCTTTGGTCTAATTAACATCAGGGATACTTTCCAGAGGGCTTTCAAGGGACTAGTTGGGAAATGCATTATCATTTACATGGATGATCTCACAATTTTCTCAAAAGGAAGAGAAGACCACATACATGATCGCATAAAGTGCCTTCAAAGATGCAGGAAATCTAGGATTTCTCTCAATCCCAAGAAATGTGTGTTTGGGGTAACTGAGGGAAAGCTGTTGGGACACATCATTTCAGAAGATGGGATAGTCATAGACCCCAAAAGAGTGGAAGCCATTCTAAAATTGACACCGCCTCATAGACGCAAAGATCTGAAATCTTTCTTTGGGAAGATTAACTTTGTGAGGAAATTCATCAGCGGCTTCGCAGAAATAGTAAAACCCTTGAATGACATGCTCAATAAGGATGCCAAGATTGAGTGGACTATCCCAGCAAAGAAATATTTTGAGGAGATAAAGGGCACAATTTCTACAACCCTGGTCCTCATCATCCCTGACTACACCATTCCCTTTAAAGTATATTATTTTGCATCAGAACACTCATGCACATGTATCCTCACTTAGAAGAAAGATAGTGAAGATGAGAGACCCATAGCATTCATGAGTTGTCCCTTTAAGGACACCAAGATCAGGTACCCCAACCTAGACAAACATTATTTTTCTCTTGTCAAAGAGGTGAAGAATTTCTAACACTACATCTTGAGAAGCAAAGTCTTTGGGACTGTCCCCTATGCAGCCATAAAGTCCCTATTGATGCAGAATGAGCTAGGAGAGTGAAGAGGAAAATGGATGGTCATCTTGCAAGAGTTAGACGTAGAAATCCATCCAATGAAACTGGTAAGAGTCCAAGGCCTAACAAAACTTATCTCTAAAATGGAAGAGGGTCTAGTATGCCAGACTTACACCAATCAAGGTGTGATCACTAATATATGGTATCAAGATGTGGTTTACTACCTACTATAGAATCACTTCCCAGAGGGGATGAATGGCTCACAAAGAAGAGCTTTGAAAATAAAAAGAAGCTCCTACATGTTGAAGAATGGCCAGCTGTATAAATGCAACTATGAAGGTCTGTACCTAAGATATCTGGATAATCTCAAAGCAAAGAAACACCTAGAAGATTTTCATGACAGATACATGATAGGATAGGGTTCTGCTGAGGTGACCGCTCACCAAATCCTGAGGGTAGGATATTTTTGGCCAACATTATTCAAATACACTAGTGAACATGTGAGATTATGCCACACATTCCAAACAAGCACAATGAGAGAGATAAATCTAGCAATGCCCTTACAGCCCGTATATGAGGTACGTCCATTCACCCAATGGGGCTTAGATTTTGTTGGAGTGATTAACCCCCTTTCGTCTGCATGAAACAATTTCATTCTAACAGTAACCGATTACTGCACACACTGAATGGAGGCCCAAGCCCTAAAGAATTACACCACAGAGGTAGTGACCAAATTCCTAGAGGAGCATATCATAACCAGGTTCGGGGTGCCATTTTATCTGGTATGTGACAATGCTCCCTCTTTCTCATTTGCCTCACTCATGAAATGGGCCTTTGAAAACTAGGTAATCCTCAAACTCTCCTCCAATTATTATCCACAAGGAAATGGAGTAGTAGATTCTACCAACAAGAACTTGACAATAGTGATCGAACATCTCCTAGACAAAAATCCCTAGGATTGACACACACAACTGAAGTAGGCCCTGTGGACCGACTGGGTGAGGATCAAGAATTCTTTGGGGACATCCCCATACCAATTGGTTTATATCTTGCAACCAGTCTTCCCTATGAACTTGAAAATCCCAATCTTGAGATTTATGGACCAATACGTGGGAGGCAAAGATCGAGTACAATTCAGACTTATGAACCTCCTCAACCTGGAGGAGAAAATAACCTTGGCCCTGGAGCATGTATCAATACACTAGGAAATCATCAAGTAGTGGTTCAACAATAAATTCAACATTAAAGCTTTAAGATCTATGGCCTTGTCCTCATGTGGGACAAGGTGAAAGAAAATCCAGGCAACCACACCAAATTTTGAAAATTGTGGATAGGCCCCTTTCAAATATCAGAGATTTTAGGAGAAAACAGTTTTAGGATCAGCACCTTAAATGGAGATTTGACCCCATTTCCAATCAATGGGAAATTCCTCAAACATTAATTTGAATCCTAAGAAGGACTGCCTTCCATCCCTTGTATCAGATTCTTTTTCTTTCTTCGTTTCTTTCTTTTGGTTCTTCATTTTCTTTGTTGTCAGTCCCTTTCCTCCATCCTTGGTCGCCTCCTTTTGTCAGGGCTTGTTTTTCTTTGGGTCTAGTATGTCTTGGATTCATTCCCAGTGGTTCCTAAATGGGAGAAAAGTTATTTCATAGTAAAATTATCCAAGGAAACATACAGTGCAGGGAACACTCAAAAAGACAAATTGGTGACAGATATCATTAATAGACAGGAAGATGTTTAAGCTTAGTCATCCTAAATCACCAAAACACATTAAGAGATGACACCCAAGAACATTGGTTTCTCAAAAATTTGTCAGTTGCAACCAGATTTAGTGTGTGGATTTAGATACCCACCGATCCTAGAACCCTAGTCTAAATGAATGTGAAAGGTAGTGGCAAAAGAGAGAAATATTTGAAGAAAAAGAAGAAAGAACACACAAAAAGAAAAGTGGCCCGATGAGGTCACAAGTGTGAAATCTGGGTAGCACATCCTAATCGATGCTTAGATCAGTAAAAGAAGAAATTATGGACCTGAATGGATGGAATAACATACATCCAAACCCTGGTATGTTTCATGTACCCAGAAGAAGATAAGAACAATTATCCAAAGAATAGAACTCTCAAGCAAAAGCTACTGCCTATCAGAAAAATGGACAAGGGTGACTATGACAACCTCTATCGGGGCTATAGATACCTGGCTGGAAGTAGAGAAGGTTATATGTGGGAAATAGGGAAAACTTTGTTGGGGCTATGGATGCCTGACTGGCAACAAAGCTCTTTCTGAAAAGCCCTGGTCCACATGGCAAAGGTTGGGAATAGTTGATGAACGTTTGGGTTACCGCAAATGAAGGTCGAGGAATGAATACACATGAACACACACTAGGAGACTAGAAAAAACTTTAAAATTGAAATTCATTGAAAGATTGTCAACACATACATCTCTTGGTTTTTTTTCTACTGCAAAGCTACAACCCAGAAGAGTCTTGATGATGAAGAAATGCCTTGGTCATTCCTCCTTTTGTCGGGGCTATTTGTTGTGGGTCTACAACACACACCCCATTTTGGTCCTCTGACCATGGGAGCCCCCCTCTTTTTTTGTGTCTTTTGGTTTTTTGAGTCTTCCCCTCTCCCGGTTCATCACAAGTGGGTCACTAAATGAGCCTGTTGAGCCAAGTCAAGACATTTTCATCCTTTTCACCCTTTTGACATTTTGGAGGACCTAGAGTCCTTCAAAAATTTGAAATGGATGAAAGGAAAAATCCCATCCCTTTCATTGTTTCAGCCTCTAAAAAGGAAAAAGGACTAAACCTTTGGATGTTTCGGTGTTTCAGACCCTGAAACATTGAAAGGGGATTACGTTATCTTCAGGCTATAAGTGCCTTAAGCCCCTAGTGAATCTTCACTTTGTGAATTTTTCTTGTGTCTTTAGTGCTCCTGCGACCTCGCTATTTTTTTGTCCTCACTCTTCGTGGTTGTTTCCTCTGTGCCTTTGGCCTCTCTTGTCCTCATCCTCCACTTCCTAGTGCTCGAAAGCTACATTTTCTTGCCATCAACTTTTGTTTCTCCTCCATTGGTTCAGTTAGGGTTCCATTTTTTGTGTCCATTCTAGTGTTCCTCCTCCCCCCAAGTCCTTAGGGTTTGTGCCCTTAGGCTTGTGGGGGAGGATCCCTCCTATTTTATTTTATTTTCTCTTTTTTTTTGCATCACTATGGTTTCTAGTTGCAACCTTTGTCACATGTTTTCGGCCTCCAAAAGGCTAAAAATAGGGTCGGGTTTGTTTTCTGTTTCCCAAGTTTTTCTCATGTCTTCAGCCTTTTTGGCATTTCAGAACTCCAAAACGTCTGAAACACTGACAAGTCTGAATCTTTGAATGACATGGTTTTCCATCTGTGGATTTTAGGCTTTCAGAGTCCAAGATCCTGTTGATACTTTTTCCCCCTAAAAGAATGAAAGGCCATGTTCCTCATCACTTGTTTTTCACACTTTTGGCCCTTTCAGACCCTGACCCAGTTTTCACCATCTAAAAGCCCGAAAAGGCCAAAAGTGTGAAATATGAATTTCTAGCTACTTAAAGAGATTTCCGCTTCTTTTTTCTTAGATTAATTATGTTTTCTTGTTTTTGTATCTTCCTTTTCAATAAAACACTGATACTTGCACTTTTCTCACAGGAATTCCTAAGAAACGAACAACGTCTTCAATGAAGTACCTGTACAAGGGGAATCACCCCCTTCAAAGATTAGAAATAAACACATGGAAATCATAGACACCAATATCAGGAACATGGATATGGATGAGTTCCTGGTAAGATTCTCCCAATAAGTAGGAAGATCTGAGGACTGCACTTCACTAGTCTTTTCAGGCCTAGTTAACATAGCAACCCACCCAGTGGTTGTCTCCTCATTTGAGTTGATCATGACACTTTTGAACCATTACATTCTAGATGAAAGAGTGGTTAGAAACACAGAGGGACAGGTGATGTTGGACATAAGGCTAGACATCATAGAAGAGGTCTTCCACCTCCATAAGGGCATAGACAAGTTCTATGAATTCTTCATTGTAAAGGGCCTTAGGTGGTTCCAAAACAAAGGTGAAGAGGTATACAACATCGTTAATAGACCTTAGGAGGGGGTATTTTAAGGATGAAATCCAAGCAGTAGTGACATTACTAAGCAGGGTATATGGACTATCTCAATATATCTAACTTGAGGATTGGATGATCCTCCTGATAGATAAAATTAGAGGCCACAAGTCCAGGTTCAATTGGGGAACTATTATCAGCGACATATTAGATGAGAAACTAACTGTGATGAGTCATAACCCTAAATTATATATGAGTACATACATAATATACTTATTAGCTACATGGGAAAATTATCTGAGGATGACTAAGAGGGAGAACATTAATGACCAGAATGCATGGCCCCATGTTGTATATCCATAGCTGGTGAAAAGGGAAAATATGCCATAAGATAGCCTGGATTACAGAATAGTAAATGATTCTTTCATATTTGCAGTCATCCAGTCTGTTGAAGGTAATTTCACCAAGAGGATGTTAGAGGAAGTAGTTGCCAAGGTGAGGGCCATTGGGGCCTATTACATATAATTCATTACATTCACATATATCTGGGTGGTATTGTCTACTTTGCAGCCAAAGAAGTTGCCCATGTACCCATCTGACTAGGTAATCATTCTGGAAAAGGCCATGCAGCTCGCTGATGCCTATGAGCATATAAAGCACAAGAAGAATCATTGCTTGGACTTCCCTATTCTTCTGGGCCCATACACACTCCAAGATATGAATAATTGCAAATCCTTGGCCTTCAAGTGGGATGAGTGCCCACTTCAACTATACAAAATAGTCCAACCTAGATTTGACCCCATAGGCACATACAACCACATTATTGGTAAATTCTACATTCATGAACCACACCTTGAAGATCACTAGATAAACTATGTAGATGATCATGAGGTTAGAATTAGGGACTATTGTAGGATGTCCCTTACCCTTGCACATGAGACCTTGAAAACCCTAATTCCCCCAAAGGTTTGGGAAAATGATTCAAATTAAGGGCTATGTCAATATACACTAAGGAAAAAATATACAATAGGCCCATCATGAATTCAAAAATTGAAAAGGATGAGAATGGTGATATCAAATTTTGAGCCAGGCATGTGATCCGAACAACTGAAACATGTATTAAGAGGCCTTATAAGATGGATCCAATCCTGGTGAAGAGATTGATGGACCCACTCAAGAAGGTGGAAAATCAATGTGGGGAGAGGTATACAGTGCCCCAATATAAGAAGGCCCCACCTCAGAAGCCTAGTATGATCTATGACCATGAATGTGCAGTAGAATATGGTCCAAATCCAAGGCACAAGGCTCCTAAAACTAGAATGATTGGACAGATAGATCCACTAGCAGGATCATCACAAGAAACATAAGATGAAGGCCCTTACACTTTCATCCAATCTCCTCCTACCACCAAAATATAAAAGAAAATATATAAAAGGAGGAGAGCTTCTGCATCTCTGCAACTAGAGACCTTACAAGAGGAGCCAAAAGCAGAGGAAGATGTCCCACTGGTCAAAAGGACAAGATCTCAGAAGAGAAAGGAAAAGGAGACTTCTAGGAAACATATAGAAGATCCTAAAGAGAAAAAATATTCTCTGGATGCCTTAGGATCAGATGAATTCCAAACATCTAATTTTGAAGGCCTAGAAGGCTTTGCAGACTAGGTAAAGGACACGCCTAATTCAGCAACAAGATTTGACATGGGGGCTCCAACACTTATCCATCTGCATGTGATCCTCACTCCACCTCTAGCCCAGTTTAGCAATCCCACATTAAACATGTTAGTCATAGGGATAAGCTTCAACACAGGCCAAGGGCTCAAAACTCAAGATGCCACGGCAGCTCAGAACCTAACAGGGGATAAAGCCGTAGGAGAAAGTTCCACTTCTAATCCATTGCCACACATTCTTGTTCCTCCAACCTCTTAGCCACCCCCAATTCATACTCCACCAACTTCTCTCCCAACTCCAACGCCAACTCCGCCTCCTTCAACTTCTACTCTTCCCACTCCTACTGTGCCACTCAAACTACCAACACCTACTCTGCCACCATTAGTCCCTCTTCCATGCTTCATCCCAACTCCTTAGCATTCAATAAGCATAGAAGCCTTGTCACCTTTCAAAAAGACACTGGAGGCCATGGCTGGCCTTAATGTAGAAGTATTAATCAGTTCCTTAGGGGATGAAGGCCAAAATAATGATAGATAAGATAGGGAAGCGGAAGGAGAGAAGGGAGAAGAATAAAGGGAAGAAGAGGAAATTCATGGAGAATAAATGAATGAAGGAAAAGATGAGAAAGATAGGGAACAAGGTAAATATTCTAAGGAGGAGTCAACCCCGGGGTCACAAAAGTTGGATTCAATCCTTCACATTTCCCCATATGAGCCAGTCACCACCTTTAGTAAACCTACTTGGTTTACTAAAGAAATTAAGATTAGGAGGACATAAACTAATGAAGAGGAAGGGGAAGACACAAGTATGGCCTCTTTATGACAATCCTTCCATCAGACTGAGGTCAACATACCATCTAGGACAATATCCTATGTCACCCAAGACACTAGGGGTTGTTGGATGGCACAAGTAGAAATTCCTTCTGCTAGCACTTCTCAAACACAAGAAACCCCCAAATATTACACACTTGAAGAGGTAGACTTGGGTGAGCCTACTAGGGAAGGGAGAAATACATTGGAAACTTTAGGGCTTAAACACACTCTTAGATTCATGAGCAAGGATGAGGAAATCATAAAGTCCTTAATAGAACAAAATGAGGCTTTGAAGAAGTTCATTCATAAAATAGTGGGTCCCATTGATCCAAGTTTCCTAGAGGCATCATTAAAGGTTGTATTAGAAAATAGGGCCACTGCAGACTTACCGGAAAGTTTGACCCCTTCCTTCATCTAAGCAAGTGTGGACTGGAAAAATGACTTTGAACGATATGAAGAAGGGTCCATCAAGTTGGTGTTTAAACCTTTCTGAGTCATCTTGATTGAATAAACAAAGTTGATAGACATGATGGAGAATGAAGGTGGCTTAGATTCTGAGATAACCAAATAGAAAGCCACCCTCCATGACCTAAAGATAATAAAGAAGCAATTCTTCTAGATCTTGGTGAAGATATATGAGGTTGAAGAGTTAAACAACTTTGAAACCTGGATCAAACACATAGCCAAGACAATTAAGATCTATGAAGAGTGTCGAGCCCACATATTGGAAAAATAGGAAGAGGTCATAAAATGGGTGAAAGAGATAGATGGTTTCTTCACATGGATTGGCCTTGACTTATACTAGGACCAAGATAAATAGATCCTACATCCATGAAAAGAGATAGTTCAATAGTTCAGAGATATTCATTTAGAGGTCAGCACCAAAGAGGCCTTACAATAGTTGTTCTACTCTAGGGAAGACATGCAAGTAATGGCAGAACATGAAGAGGAAATAAAGTTCTTTGCTTCTGACCTAGCCTATTTAGGGAGAAGAAATAATGAAGGGTCAATAAAGTAAAGAGGAAAGAGATAAATTATGAAGAAGTTTAGGAGATAATACAAAGGCTCCAGGCTGCACATCTAGAATTCTTTCCAAACTGACCTTTCAGCCTTTTGGCCTTTTGGCCAATGCATCTTTTTGGCCTTTCGACCTTCCCAAATTTTTGGCCTTTCGACCTTTTTGACCTTTTGGCCTCCAAAAGGGCCAAAAATTCTATGCCTTCAGAATTTGGTGTTGACACTTAACATTTTTTGGGCATTAAAAAACTTTGAAGGAGAGGTTGGGATCCAAAAAATCTAGGTGTTTCCAATGAGATCACATTTTTGCATGGATTTTGAACTCTAGATCATATAGATGCCTAACTGGAGTTCATTTTTGAAGGACTAAGGGTCCCCTATCAGTTCCCACCATAGAGAGAACCCTAGATGAAGATTCCAAGGGAAAACTCCAAGATCAAGAAGAAGACTTCAGTTGCATGTAGAGAAACCCTATCTTCTTTCTCTCTATTTTCTTGACGAGTTTGATCCTTCTTGCATGGAAAAAATTATTGTAAATGGATTAAAAATCCATGCAAGTTTCTTAGTATTATTTAGCAATAATTTTTCATTCAAAAAAGTTTTAGTTTTAGTTTATTTTCATAAATTTAGACTCTCTGATGCCCTAATTTTGGCATTCAGAGTTTGTAGAGAGAATTCTATAAAGTGTAATCAAAAGAAATGTAATAGGGTCAGATTCCTAATGCAATAAAATCTACAATTTTTTTGCATCATTCATGGTGTGAAATTTTTTTCTATCTATGAGAAAGTGATGAATTTGTGCATGCTTGTTCATTATTTACAAAGAGCCAATTGTTTATTATGTTTTGAATCCATGTTTCTATTAGTTGGAGTTTGTTGTTAGCTATCTACTTTGTTGTGACAAATGTGTGGAGAAGATCATCTATTGGGCTTAACGATAAATTCATCTCGTGTGTGCGCACATCTTGGTGGCTTCATGATTTGATAGGTTTTGAAAATCTTTCATGAGCGAATATGTTTTCTCTCCAAACAATCACATCCATTGAGTATAGAATTGTGACATCATCTAATTTATACTTCGTGGGTTTGTTCCAAAATCTCTCCATCATTCAATTCACAAAGGAGGACCGACAATGGATTATGTCTGGTAGGATTTCATTTTCAGCAAGTTTTTTTTTTTTTTTTTACCTTAATCCTTTAAATTATGTTGTAAATCAGAAAGTAATCATCTTGAAAATACAAAATTTCATCTTAAGTTTAAACACCAATCTTTGTTAAATCGGAAAATACCAAAAAATTACTAAAGTTGTTTTGCAGTTTGATGTCTTGAATGTGCCAACAAAGGCCTCCTCATTAACATTCACATTTATCTTCAACTAAGTAACCAAGAATGTTGTACCACAACCATAGAGAACCTTGGGATTAACTTTGTTATTCTTTCAAGAGGGGAAATCAAATCTCAAGATCCTAGCTGTTGACTTGTGTAAAAACAATGCTCAATAGTGTGGACATCCACCAAAGTATAAAGGATAAAACAATTTATCATATATTTTAGTATCAACTGCATTTGTAAACATGTACAAAAAAATTGGAAGCATAAACAAGGCATGTGAGCTCTTTCACAAAATGTATCAAAGAAATGTAGTATCATGGAATGCCATGATTGCAGGATACGTACAAAATGATTTATTTTTCAAAGGATTTAGAAAATTTCAAGAAAAATAAAATGGTAGTTGTAAAGATAAATTTCATAACCTTTGTCAACATCCTCCCTGCTTGTGCCAAAATGGGAGCTTTTGAATAGGGTACATATATCCACCAAAGCATAATAGAATGGGGATTTTTGTCACTACTCATTAGCAAAAAATTGGTACCTTTCAGCTTGTTTCCATCTTGGTTTTGAATCTCTAAGTCATGTATGATCACTATCATTTAACAATGATATCTTTCATTATAGATTGTGGCCTTATTAAAACTATATTAGGTGAGTGTACCCTAATGTTTTCATGGAAATACCCTTTGGAGATCATGCATCTTTTCACTGTTATAGTGATGCTCTTACCAAAATAAGGAACTTTTATGTCACTGTCTATGTCCCCTTGACTATCCTTTAAATTGAAGTTTGTTGTGAAAGAGTGACAAAGAGGAGAAGATCTAGTGGTTTTCATGACTATTAGTAGTAAAGGATAGAGTAGTGCTTCACAATGAAAATAATGAGTTCCAACAATGACATTGAAGGTGAAGAATGTATTCATTGGGAACAATGATATTTCCAATAAAAATAGTGACATCTAGTGTTGAAGGATAGTGGTAGATATGTGTTAAGAGTTGGAAAATCATGCTATGAAATAGTGGTCTTCAATAACATCTAGATGATAGAATTCAAAAGAAAATTCAAGGACTAATTATATCAAAAAAGAATCAAAGATTAACAAGGCATCAAATTCAGTAGGAATGCTTATGAAAATGAATGAAAACAAGATATTAACTCTCTTTGTTGTCACCAAATATTTTTTTGGATTCATCCACTATTACTGTCATTATAACATCCCCATCACTGATATAAGAATCATGCCCTACTATCACCTGGTATTCATAACAAATTTACCCCTCTATTCATGATGTTGAAAGGATTTTTACTGATCCAAAGTTCATATTTCATGCTCTTAAATACGTTTTGGTTCACTGCTCTAGATCTATTCATTGAAATATTATATGTAAACTTGATTCTTGAGGAGGACAGTGAAACTTGGTAAAGAATAGTTGATTAGCAACACCATCTAGTTGAGCTCCATTTCCTCAATTTCCTCAATTAGTATTGGATATTGTTTTCTTAAGTCTATCTCTTCTCAAGGTCATAACAATGATGCCATATGCCATAAAATGGTTATATTTACTTTTATAATAGTTACATCTTTGTCCTATCACTGCATTACCCCTTGCATTGACTATTATTTTTTGGTCTTCAAAGAATCGTTGTCTTTTCATAGAAGCAAGATTTCTCATGAAAATGGCTTCAAATTCATGTTGTTACAAATCCCCTTTCATTGATTTATATCTCTGATTTTACACATTTTCAAACTTTCTTTTACATTATTTAAAGAGGAATTTTAATAGTTTTTTGTAACCTTTCTATTACTTCCTTGTACCTTTGTCTAAAACCTCATATTCTACAGCTCCTAAACAATGCGCTACTTCCTCTTAATATTGAATCACAATGACAGTGGTATTTTTTAAAAACAATGAATATATGCTTCAGATTTATGATGACCTTGTGATATGAGTTAAACCCTTTATACAACTACATAGAAAATGTTCTAAAATAGTGAAAATCACTGACATGAATGGTAAAAAACTTGAAGACCAATTATATCATCTTGTTTGCTCTCTCATATCTCTAAAAAAGATAGTGGATTTAATTTAAAGCAATGAATGTCTTTTGAACCAAAATAATGTAAAGGTACTCAAGACCTCTTAAACAATCAAAAATTCTAACAAAATATGAATCTAGTATCCTTAATTATAGTAAGTACTCTTAAAAAAACACTATGAATGCACCTATATCTCTATGAAATGGTGAAAAATATCTATAGATTAGTCATAATGTTATGAATGAAAGAAAAAATCCCATGAAAGGGTGAATGAATCCATCAAGATAAAGTATACATCTTATGTTTCGATGACTTTTTCCTCTAAAAAAAACTTAAATGAGGACATTGGAACATGCAAATGTATGAAACCCTACGTTACAATGCTGATCTTTTCCTAAAATGTGCTCATTCCTCTATTCCCATGCCTGCTTTCCATATTTGCATTGAAATTTCCCTTCACCATGTAAGGTGTTGTTCATTGTTTGAAAATCACATGTTAATGCTTGAAAGCATTGTTCTCTCATTGAAATTGCAACCCTCATGCAATGATTTTTCTATCTACTTATTAAAAAATTTGTTCTATCAAGAATGTGTTGCCTTCTTCTCATTAAACCTGAGTTTTTCCCTTCAAAGTTGTCCTCATTAATTTCACTTCTCTAAAACACTATCCAAGGCTTCCATTTTTGTGTTCATTTCTGCCCATGCATGCTTATGGTCATGATCGGGTATTTTTTTGTTAACTCCCTTTGAAAGATTTTGGATTTTTGGAGTAAATAAAATTTCCCTCCTTTCCTCCATTTTCTTCTCAAAGTGAATTTGAGAAATAAAATAATAAGATGTCAAAACACAAAAGAGTTAATATTTTACCCCTTAAAATTATTTGGATATTGTCTTTTAGATGAAATAATTATAGAATATCGAAGACCCTTCTAAATTTTTTATTTTCTCGACAACATCTAAATGGAAAAAAATATCAAGATGTGAGATATAGACTTCCCAATCAACCTGATGTCAACTAATTGATTTTGAAGAATGAAATTTGACTAAAAGCATAATTAGATTTATTTATTTAATTTAATTAGATAAGTAAGAATACATAAATTAAATATTGATTAATTAATTAAATACGGGGTGATATAGGTGTACGCAAGGATCGACTTCTGTAACTCTCAACAAATGAGGGTTAGTAGTGTTGATGTTTATAGCTTCGATCAGATAAAATGATCATAATATTATTAGAAAATAAATAAATAATATATTAATATATATATGATAATAATGGAAATTTCTACTATATATATTAATATATATATTTAGCATTATCTTATTATAATATTGAATTAAATAAACATCATTTGATAATATTGTTATTCAAAGAAAATAATATGAAATAATATCTTTCTACATTATATATGCATATTAATATATATAATATTAATAATATTATTATTATATATATTAATATACATATTCAATGTATATTAAAATTAATTAAATAATATTTCATATTTCATACAACTATGCTATACCATTATCATCATTTTTGAGTAATATCGATTAACATCATTTTGTTAATACCGATTGTTATCGGTTTGTATAAAATATAGAATGCAATTGTTAATGGAAATATCGATTACCATCGGTCTTGGTATGTAACATGAGTGACACCAATCGGATTGATTACCGATCAAGTGTCACTAAAGACATTATCGATCATATTAGTTAAGGCAGGGGTTATGTTACCTATCGTATTACTTAGACACCATTTGTAATATGATTAATACCGATTAATATCGGTTTCTAATTTGTATATTGAAGAGACATAATTATATAGAGTCATGTCTCCTCAAGGAGACATGCCTCTATATTATGATATCTCCTATATTTATACTCAATTGCTGGTTGATTGAAGATAAGTATATACAACACAATACAAGTCTCAATCATAGCATGATATTGAATATTAAATATATTTATATATATATGTTATTATATCAATAATAAATATATATATTTATATATTGTGATTAAATACATTACATATATTGAATTTATAAAATAAAATTAAAAGCCATATATTTTGATCTAAAAACTTAACAAGTAGCACCGATTTGCAAAGGAGGATAACACAATCGAATATACTACCTAAAATGAAACTACGAATCAATAAAATGTACAAGCAAATAAGAGGAAAAAAAATGAATGCAAACCAAATTGCTTGAAGCTTCTATTGTCTCTCTCTACTCCTTCCAAAATGTTGTTTTTGATGCTCAGTATTGGTGTGGGCAGCATCTATGACTTGGGAGCGTCGAGAAATATGCTATTGAAAGTGTGGGTGATCGCAAGATGGCTTGAATGCTAGAACCAATCTAACAGAGTAATGGTGCATGTGAGCTTGAAATTATGGATCCTTTAAATGGTTATGAAGGGTTTTTTATATAGGAATTGAGAATGAGATGAACAGTTGAGATAAACCCTAGAGATAGGAAGATGAACATTTGAGATCAAAGGGAACTGGAGAGGCCATCAGTAAACTCCACCTCTTCAACTAGGAGAGAGGAGATAGAGTTTGGTTAACTGAAGAGCTGATTTTGAGTTACCTTTTAGAACTGAAGAGGTGGGTGGAGTTACCCATGTGAACTACAGAGATGGGTGGAGTAACCCATGTGATCTAATTAAAGTTAATTGTTTGAAAATAAATGAACATTTAATTCCTTTTTTAATTTAAAGTTTTCAACATGTGAGATAATTGAATTCTTTTTTATTTAGAATTGCATTATTGAATGAAATTAAATTAATTTAATTGGAAGAATTTAATTAGTAAGTTTAAATATTTCAATTTAAACTATAGGAAATTGATTTTAATTAATAAATTAATAGTAATTAATCAATTAAGGTTAATTAATTAAATAAAATTAATTATTTAATTAATTTTGGGAATTTGATTAGATGATTTGGGGAATGAATTTAGAAGAAAAATAGATGATTAATTAATGATTAAAAAACATTAATTAATAGATGAAATGAATTTAGACAAAAAAATAGATGATTAATTAATGATTATAAAACCATTAATTAATAGATGAAAATTAGTGGTTTTAATGTCAAATCACAAGTCTGTCCATTTTAGGGTGTCTACATTTGCCCCTCTTTGATGTAGTGTGGCTTGTCGTAGTATGTCAAAGATTCTCTGTTTTGATCTTTCCCTGACGATAGCAAGTGTATTTATGCCCCCTCAACAAATTTGAATGAAAAGTCGCAGAATGAGAGTTAATTTGTTGAAACTACAAATTGATAATCTGGGTATCTGACTGATTTTGAAAATGGTTCATTATGTCCCTGATATGGAGTGTTGAAGTTTCTGAGGTCCGGGAAGATAAAATTAGGTCCTGGAGGAATTAGGGTTTTTTTCAAAACCTTTATAAATAGCTAGGCGGGCCATTCATTTGTCACTTTGCACTCTTTGAGATCTGGACCTTTGGTAAGTTTGTCTCCTATTTTCTCTAATTTTTTCTATGTTCTTTGAGCTATGGCAGGCATTCCTGGGGTCGTGCATGTGTCAGATTGAGTTCACACTTTTCATCGTCTAGCTGGCAGAGGACATCTGGTGAGTGACCTTATCCTCCTTGTCATTAATGCATTTATTTATTGCCTTTAAAATTTGTGCTTTTTTGAAAAAATTTAGACGTTGCCACAATAGGGTGTGGTTTTTCCACAATTGTAGTTTTGATGTCGCAATTTCTAATTGCATGCCGCAATCAATAAGTGTCACAAATAGCTTGTTTATTATCACATTTATTGGTTGATTTTCATAAATGAAGTTTGATTGCCGCAAAGTCCTTAAAATTACCACAACTATTTGTGGAATGTCACAATTGACTTGTTTGTATTCTTTATTATGCATTAATGAGTGTATGATACTCTGTCTCTAACCTGTTACTGATACTTCTCTTTTTTTTGTTTTGCAATTTGCTAGGACTATCCTATGTTGACAGGAGTCGAGACCTTCAGGTTTGATTTTGTGCTTTCAGCTTATTAATGTAGAGAGAGAAATTTTGAGGTAGTTAGGCTTCTACTGGGTATGTTATATGCCCAAGATCATGACCAATAGGGGTCTAATCTCTTCCTTGTTAGAGATATGGCACTCTGAGACTTGTACTTTTAGTTTACCGACTGGTGAGTGCATAGTCACTCTGGAGGATGTTTATCGCATTCTACAAATTCCTATCTAGGGTGCCCTTGTTGAGTACGACCGGGACTCTAGTGTGACTGCCCTATCTGAGCTTTCTGGTCTACCCCAGGATCAGCTGGGGATGTGTTATCCCTATGATATCCCATGGTCTAGGTTTGGGATGGGTTTAGATAGGCTATCCAATTTTTTAGGCAGTTTGATTTGTGGGATCTTGTGTCCTGATCATCACTAGCACCGATCCTCTTTCGGGTTCAATGCCTGTCTTCGGGGTATGGTTCAAGATCATACCATATATTTTAGGGGTCCTTGCATGTTGGCCCACATGTACTTCCATATGTTCTATGTTGTTTACCTTGGAGGTAATTCTATAGGTTACAGTGTCACTCTGCTTCAGATATGGGCTTGGGAGCATATTACAGTGTGTAGGCCCGTAGGTGCTTGGGATCTTCCTGTGGGAATACCCTATGATTTTATGTATGCTATCATTCAGTCTCATATGGGATACTTGATGTTCTAGTGGCAGCATCTTGATATGATGTCATACTTTATCTAAAGGCCTTATAAGGACTGTCCTGTTTAGGATGGAGAGGATTCTCATTTACCTTTTTGTCAACAGCAGAGGTTCCCGATTAGCTATGTCAGTCGGCACATGCACATGATATATTTCCACAACACCAATAGGGTACTATGGTAGTTTGGTGAGAGGCAAGATGTCACTGATTCATATGCCTACTTTTCTCGTTAATTGAGAGATGCTACTCTTTGGGGTGCAGTCATTCCTCTTGATGATGTTGTTATTGAGTTCTAGAGTCTCATGCCTGTTACATAGACTTGGTGGTCAGCCACTGTTGATGTCGGTATGTGTTGGATTTTCCCTTGCCTGATGTACTTCTTTTGTTGTATTTTTCTTAGTTTAGTTATATTTTCTTCCTTGTTAGATGTAGCTACTCGTGATTAGTCTTTTATGCATATCATATATATATTACTGATGTTTGAACTTGGTCTCTTTGTAGGCACTACCCCACAGTATGCTGCATGGTGGCAGGCATCTCATCCATAGCCTCTATATGATGTGTCTTGCCCTATTGTTGGTAGCCTTTTGAGGAGGTCTCATTAGAGGTAGGGTCAGGGTAGAGATGGTGAGAGGGATGGTAGTCATGATGGAGGTCAGGGGAGAGGCGGAGGTGATGGTGGATGGGGTAGAGATGGTGGTTGTGGTGATGGGGATGATGGAGATGATCCTAGTCCTAGTGGTTCTGGTTGTAGGGTGAGGACTAGGGGTGGATGGAGTAGTGGTAGGAGGGTTGGGTTGGGAGCTATCCTTGAGGAGGAGGAGGCATTAGAGGAAGAGGGTTCATAGATGGTTTGTAGAGTGCATCACCACACTGCTACTATGCTGGATGAGAGAGAAAATGATAGAGTGATAGATGAGGATGTTGATGTGGATATTTTTGACATTGATGTTGAGGCTTTGGATGTAGAGGCTTTAGGTTCTAGCACTTCTACTCGGAGTGGCAGTACTGGCAGCAGTACTGGGGATAGTGTATATAGTGAGGACTCAAGGGTTGTGTGGGGGAGAGGAGATGAGGGATTAGGGGATAGGGAGGAGGAGGGAGATATGGATGTGGATATGGGGGGATGGATATAGATCCTTTTGATCTAGAGAGACTCACTCTATAGTTGTCTGATCTTCAGGCTAGACTTGCTTCTTCTGATCCTCATGTCACTGCTTTATAGAGTAGGGTTGCAGCAGCTGAGGCTAGACTTGCTTCTTCTGATCCTTTATTAATAGTGTATAGGATACTTTGCATTAGGATGTATTGGACCAATTCTAGAGATCATGGCGTGAGGCCTTGAGAGAGATCAATTACTGGTGGTGCCACTATGAGGGCATTGTTCCTTCATCTTAGAGGGTTCCCATCTATACAGATTCACAAAGATCCAATAGAGCATAGAGGTCTTAGAGAAGTGGTGTTGGTGCTCCTAGTCTATCACAGAGACCTTCATCTGATATGCCACCCCCTCGTCCACCTGGCGGTGAGGGTGGAGGTAGCTCCTATTGATTTTGTAGAATTTCCATTTTGTATAATGTATCATTTTTGTAGTGATGTTCCATTGATATAATTTGAGGCTTATCGATGGTTGTATCTCAACACACTGATATTTATTGATATATATGTTGATCACCTTATTTTGTTCAAACTTGCGACCATTCTGTGTACTCAAATATTGAGATTTATATGAGATGCAGCTAGTGATTTTATATGATGTGCATTGATTTACTTTCTATATCTATGGCTCTACATGATTTTTTCTTAGATGCTGAAATGTTTATGAAATGTGATTCTATTATGCAGACTCGTAGATGGATGATTTAATTTTCCTATGATACTGACATGTGTATGCATGATGGTTTAATGAGATGCATATTTATATGAGATGTTTATGGATGCGGTTGATTATGATTAACATGTATGCAGATTCTTTTATTTATTTTTTTTGTTTTATGATGCACTTAAATGGAATAAATGCAATCTAATATGAAAAAATATCTGAGTAATGCATGTTTTAGTTAGAATGAAGTGACCCAAGTCACTACCGCATTTCCAATTTTCATCATCATTACATCTTTTTATGTAATTCTGAAGAGTGTCCAATGCATCCAGATCTCAAACCATCTTGATACCGCTATGACCTCTTGATAACCGCAAGGAGTAAAGAGATTGAATAGAAAGAGAACTTAGTTCCCCCAGATATTAACTATCTGGGTTCAGCTATGTTCCCTATTTGAAAAGAAAGAGAGCCAAAAGCACCTAGATATTGACCATCTGGATACTGATTTTCTCGCTGACCATCCAAAAAAAATAGAAATAAAACCAAGATAGAATTCCAATGCACCCAAATCTTGGACCATCTAGATACCGCTATGAACTCTTGATTTTGAAAAGAAAGACAAAAAAACCAAGTTAGAATTCTTAGGCACCCAGATCTCAGACCATCTAGATACTGCTATGAACTCTTGATTTTGAAAAGAAAGACAAAAAACCAAGATAGAATTCCAATGCACCCAGATCTCAGACCATTTGGATACCGCTATGAACTCTTGATTTTGAAAAGAAAGACAAAAAAACCAAGATATAATTCCAAGGCACCTAGATCTCAGACCATCTTGATACTGCTATGAACTCTTGATTTTGAAAAGAAAGAAAAAAAAACAAGATAGAATTCTAATGCACCCAGATCTCAGACCATCTAGATACCGCTATGAACTCTTGATTTTAAACAAGTAGATAATAGAGATGGAATGGCCATTTCTTTTCCAGGGTTAAGCTTAGATTGTGGAAGTGCATGGCTGCCAAATAAGTGACAGCACCTGCCACATTTATCCTAAATCATCATGGCCCTAGAATGAAAGTGAACATTCCATAGACAAAAATCAAATAAAATAATTCATGATCCGTCATAGCTAATCTCCTCACTTGGTGGATCTTGGAGTAGCATAAGAACATAACCATAAAATATAGACTGACATCTCACTAACAACTGACCTAGGCAACATTTTGATTGTTGTGTTTTCAGTTGGATTGTCTTGATTAGCTTGACTCTTTTGATAAGCTTGATAGCTTAATTGTCTTGATTGTGTCTAGTTTCAGTAATGGATGACTCATATAAGACTGACATGTCTGGTTTTGAGTGTATCCATCACTATGTAAGATGATTAGTTGATTTGAATGATTGATTAGATTTTGATCATTTTTGGTGGCTGATCAAGTTGTGTCAGATGGGCCCAATGTTTATTTGCAAATCTCATGGTTTTGACATTTTGATAGATTGGCTTGGTCACCATTTTTCTTGCCGATAGATTTGATAGACTAATAAAGCTATGACATATGTGATCAATGCTGATTTCCAAAGCTCATGATTGTGACATCGATTGACTTGGCTTGATCACCCTTTTCTTTGTTGATAACCAAGTTGGTTTTATTGCTTGAGATTTTGCAATTTTTTTTATTGTTTTTTATGAAGATTGATTTTATCAGGACATTTTGATCTTTTTAGGATTTTGATGAGTTTTTTTATTGATATTTTTAGGGATTTTTTTGCCAGGATATTTAGAATTGCCCCTAGTCTAGTGAACTAGTACTAACCATGGATAATTATTGTTTCTCAGAGGGGATTGTGCTTCTGGATATAGCTTGGGTAGTCAGTCTTGTATGCAAAGTTTTCTCAAGCTTTTGATCTAGGTGTTCATTGATGGTGAAGATGGATTTGAACACTTGGCGCCTATTTTCCAGGTTTTCACCAAGGTACCTACTCAATAGCACCTATTTGCCAACTTTTCACTAAGAGAGCAATTTTTTTTTCTTTACTTTTTTATTTTTTTGCTACCGCTAAGGTGCCTGTTTGCCAGGTTTTCACCAAGGTAACCTTTTGTATTTTTTGATTTTGTTTTTTGTTTTTTCTTGATATGTAGATAGTTTCCTTAACCCTTGAGACCTTGGGCATAGAACCTCTTGAGGTGCATGTTGTTTATGTATTTAGGGAGTTGATCTCCTCCTCATGTTTCCAATTGGTATGCCCCACTCTGGGTAGAGTTGACAATGACATATGGTCCTATCCAGTTAGGGTTGAACTTTCTTAGTTTCACTCTCTCTGCTTGGTTCTTTTGGTTTTCCATTAGGATGAGATCTCCTACCTCAAAGGTTGTGGCCTCACCTTCTTGTGATAGTTCCTTTTAAGGTGCTTCTAATATCCTTGTAAGTGGTTAAATTCATTTTTTCTTCTTTCGAATAGTAGTTCTAGTTCACTAAGACTTGCTACTCTATAATCTTCATCTGAAATTAGGTTCTTCAATGATATCCTCAGGGATGGGATTTCCACTTTGAGGGGTAAGACCACCTTTGATCCATATACTAGGGAGAAAGGAGAGGCTCCTGTAGGTTTTCTCACACTAGTTTTGTATGCCCATAATGTGGTACTGGGTTGTAAATGCCAGACTCGTCCTGATTCATTAACTATTTTCTTCAAGATTTTCAATATGGTTTTGTTGGTCACTTTAGCTTGACCATTTCCATGAGGATAATAGAATGAAGAGAAACCTTTCTTGATTTGGAATTTCTCACATAGATCTTCAACATATTTGTTTTAGAAAGGTGTACTGTTATCTGCCAGGATGGTTTGAGGAATTCCATACCGAAAAATGATGTTGTTGAGTATGAACATGGAGATCTGCTTTTTAGTTATGTAGGTAAGGGGAATTTCTTCCACCCATTTAGTGAAGTACTCTATTGCTGCTATGATGTATTTATATCCATTAGCTAAAGATTGTGTAATCTTTCCCACTAGGTCGAATCCCCACATAGAAAATGGTTATGGTGAATTGATAGGATTTAGTTCTTGGGCTGGTGCATGGATGAGGTCTCCATGAATCTGACATTGGATACATCTTTGTACATACTTGTTTGCATCTGTCTCTACTATGGGCCAGTAGTATCCCATGTAGATGATCTTTTTAGCTAAGTTGTTTCTGCCTCTGTGGGTTCCACAAATTCCTTCATGTACCTCATACATAGCTCTCTGGGATTCCATAGAAGTGAGACATCATAATAGTGTTCTATCTAGACTTCATCTATATAGAGTAGTTGTAAGAATGGTGTACCTAGAGGCTTGGTGGATGAGGGAATTTTTATGGTTCCTAGACAATTTGGGAGGTAAGACACTACTTTGGAGGTAATTATACATGTCATGGTATCATGGGGTTTTAGGACCAACAAGGACACACATTGATTCTGTGATTGGTGCTTGATGTGATGGCATCATGAGTTTCTCCACTAGAAACTGGAATCTGGTTTTTATTCCTAGCATATAGATTAAGGATGCTATGGTAGCCATCATGTCTTCAACTTTGTTTTGAGCTCTTGGTACTTACTCGAAAAAGATGTATTGGAACTTAGTGTGCAACCTGTCCATTTGTTCTCTGTATGGTATTAGTTTCTCATCTTTTTTCATATAGTCATTGTTGACTTGGCTAATGACCAACTGTGAATCTCCATAGACCTTAAGGTTCTTGATTCTCCATTGAATTATTATCTTTACTATGATGACTAGTGCCTCATATTTGGCTATGTTGTTTGTGCATGGGAAATTGAGTCTAAAATATTTTGTAATTTCATCATTGTTTGGAGTGATGAGTACTATCCCTGCTCTTGCACCATGGTTTGTGCATGACCCATCAAATTATGGTTTCCATACCTCTATTTCCAGTTGGAGTGTAACTATAGACTCATCTGGAAAGTCAGATATGATAGAGTGATGATCCTGAATAGGTTTCTCTACTAGTTTATCTACGATCACTTTCCCTTTGATGGCTTTTTTGTCTACGTAGTCTATGTCAAACTCGCTTAAGATTATTACCCACTTTGCTATTCATCTGGTGAGCACTTCTTTTCTTAGTAGATATTTGAGGGGATCAATGTGTGCTATCAACTTGGTTTAATGGCTCAGTATGTAGTTCCTCATCTTTTGGGAAGAAAAGACTACTACTAGGCATGATTTGTCAATTGGCATATAGCTGAGCTCATAGCCTACCGATGTTATGTTGAGATAGTAGATAGCTCTCTCCTTTCCTATGTCATCATGTTGTGCTAGGAGTACACCTAATGCTGATTTGGTTACTAAGATATATAGAAGTAATGGCCTACCTTGGATTGGTGGTACCAATATGGGAGACTTGAGTAGATAGTCCTTGAATATTTGGAATACTTGTTCGCATTGTTTTGTCCTTATGAATTTTATGTCCTTATGTAGTAGATATTGGAATGGATGGTACTTATCAGCTAGTTGGGATATGAAGCACCTAATAGATTGGAGCATGTCTTGTAACCCCCTTAGTTGTCATAGGTTGGTCGGTGGTGGCATATCCAATATTTCTTTAACTTTCTTTGGGTCTACCTCTATTCCTCGATGTAACACTATGAATCCCAATAGCTTCCCTGTTGTGACCCCGAATGCATATTTCTTTGGGTTTAATCAGACCTTGTATTCCTGCATTCTATCAAAGATGAGTCTTAATACTTGTAGATGATCCTTTCTAAGCATTGAATTGGCAAGTATGTCATCAACATAGTCCTCCATTGTCTTATGAACATAGCCCTTTGATATGTTTCTCCAGCATTTTTTAAACCAAATGGCGTGACATTCCAATAGTAGGTGCCCCATGCACATGTAAAAGTTGTTCTATGTTGGTCCTCTGGTGCAATCCTTATCTAATTATACCCTGAAAATCCATCCATGAGTGATAGAATCTAATGTATTTTTGTTAGATCTACTATCATATCAATATTAGGCAAAGGAAATTCATCCTTCGGACAAGCTTTGTTAAGATCTCTAAAAAAATTTCAGATGTAGATCTGACCACTGTGCTTGGTAAC
This sequence comes from Thuja plicata, assembly GCA_018584345.1. Classification (NCBI taxonomy): domain Eukaryota; kingdom Viridiplantae; phylum Streptophyta; class Pinopsida; order Cupressales; family Cupressaceae; genus Thuja; species Thuja plicata. The sequence continues at coordinate 5,734,002 of MU227491.1, read as the reverse complement.
TGGTGCCAAATTAGATATCTAGTCGGCATATGGGATTGGTCTTATGAACTTATTATCTAGGAGATTTTTCAATTCTGCCTTGACTAGTAATGCAACATGAGGATGCATCTTTCTCAGCTTATGTTTGACAGGTTTGGCGTTGGGTAGAAACAAGATGTGTCAGAGTAGGACCATGCAAAATTAACCTTCCTTTTCTTGAAGAAATTGATCAATTGTTTTCTCTCATATGGGGTGATTGATTTGGCTAAGTAGTTGTTCTTTGGGTTCTTGTTATCACCCAAGTTGACTTCTTTTGTTTCTTCTGATAATAATGCTGACTTTTCCTCTGTCAAGGGGAGGAGTTCCTACTTTCCATATTCTAGCGCCTCAGTGAGGTTTTTACTAGAAGATACGTATTTTTTTGTCTTTTTATCATTTTTGTGCCAGTAAGCGCCTTTCAGATTTCACTTACTAACAATTCTTTTTTATTTTTCAATTGTTTTTCATGACTAGAAAGAGGAGCTTCCTCCCCAAAGTATGTTGATCAGTTGAGGTCGATGGAGAAAATTTATTTATGGTCTCCTGATGGCATTCCTTCTCTAAGTCCCATGAATTCTATGATAGCCTCATCATTCTTTAAGGTATCCATATTAGGCGGTCCTTTTTGATCCCACTCTATCAGTTCTAGGTGTACAAGACATAAGTCCTTGTGGTGGGTTGACTCTGATTGGTTGTGTGAGGCCTCACCCTGACCCATCATAGCTTTACTGCTTGATCACACTTTGATACTTTATATTTTGATACATTGATACACTTTTTGATTATCCTGACAGAGACTCATGATATTATGTTATGATGATGATTATATTGTGTGGATTACATTTTGATATGGATTAGACCTAGAACAGGTGCTTGCTTTTGAATATATATATTTAGATGAGTGAATTGATGAGAAGACCAAATCATGATTAGACCTGACTATTTCATGGATTTTATAGCATGGTGATTAAGGAATTTTTATGTTTTCAATATTTTTGTATAAAAATTTCAATTAGGGGCTTAATTCTACTTATTGATTAATGTTGCTAATTATGAATTGAAAATGTATATTACCTATAATTTTATCATCTTGGACTACTGATGCTCGAAGTTTAGTGTGAAGGAAAGGGAACCATGGAATTTCTCAGAGAATCAGGGCTAAACACATGTGAATTGAGTAAGCCAAGGTTTAATCCAAGAAGGGGTTGAAACCTCATTGTAATGTGACCCTTGTTGCAAATGTAATCTGAATGTGTGTTAATAGTTTAAATTTATGTTGTTGTTTGGACATGTCATTGTGAATGTGATGTGTATTTTGTTTGGTATCACTTGACACTTGTGTTGTCCATGTGGATAGTGACATGTCATTTAGGGCTTGGGAAAGAATCACTTAACCTTATATGATATTATATGAATCACTTGCATATAGGTGCCTTGTAGGGATCACATCATGTTGGAACTTGGATTTGAACCTTAGGGGTACTTTGGAGGGATTAAAAGTGACCCTAGAGTGTATTTTTCACCAAAATTAGTTAACCCTGAGGGGGTACCTTGGGTTAGTGCTAGTTTTTACCTATGGGAGAAACTTAGGTCACCATTATGACTCTCCAAAATGCCTATTTATCAAAAGTGGCAAAAATGGAGATGGCCACATGCATCTAACTTGTCCCACACTCCTTACTAACTCACAATTAAGAGGGGAGACAAAAAGGCTAGTTTTCAGGTCTCATTATTGCTAGTTCTTGAGTACACTTTTGAGGGTCTTTTTAGAGGGTTTTGAGAGACTTAGTGGGTGTTCACCCACTCTCTAATTTTAGAGACAATTAGGGTTTGGAAGGAGGAAGGATAGGGATTTGGGCTCTTCTCAAGTTTCATTTTTTCCATCACACATTTGGAAGTTTGGTTTCCTTTGCCATGAAGCGCTTGTTGTTGCAAGTAGAATTGGATATTATTGTTTATGAATATGAAATCTTGTATAGTTTTCATGTATGAAATCTTGTATAGTGTTGTTGTATGTAAATTTTGTTGTCATGTGTTGGGTTGGGAATGCATTGGATTTTTGCTTCAATTCTTGTTCTTTAGATTGGGAGTGTTGTTCATGGGAGTTAAGGCATTACTCACCCTTTGGGAAGGGAAGAAGTAGCCTTGGGTGAAGGGGTTAGTTGGGCTCTCCATTGTAGTGAGAGTCTCTTCTCTTGGAGAAGAGGGATAATTTCATGGAGTATGGCCTCCATGAAGCCATGTTGTAAATATTGTTTTGGTCTAGAAATGACCAAATATGTATATGAAAAGAATGTCAATGAAGCCTTGGAAAGGAATGGAAAACTTATTATTGAGGAATTTGAAAATAAAATGCAAATGGAATTCTCCTCCTTAAAAAATCCCACCTTCACCCTACTTCAATGAGTTTGTAAAACTCATTTGTGGAATCTTGGTTGGGAGTTTATTTTTGTTTTGTGCATATGAGATGTTGTGAGGATGTGGTTTTGAAATCCTTTTTAGCCTTGGTTCTCCAAGCTCCGGGGTGGCCTCATTGAGGCCTTGGTTGGGAGGTGAGCTCCCATGGTTTCCCTCTTGAAATTTGTAGGTTTTTGAAGTCATGAAGAAGGTGAAAGAAGCTTGAAAAAAATCTCTATTTGGGGGTAGTTGTGTGTAAGAAACTTCATTGTTGTAAAGTCACTCATTGTATTGGAATTTATCCTTGTTGATTGTTGTTATGTTCATGTTTGAAGATTTTCAAGATTGATGTGGAGAGATCTCCTCCTTTATGTAATGAATCATTAAATGGAAATATGTTGTATGCCATCCAAGTATTATGTAAATTTATCATCTTGAAGAGGTTGAGATGTAGATTGTAAGATTACCATGATGTAAAAGATAGAATCTTAGTTCATGAATATTGCATTTTAACTCTTAAAAGAAAAGAAGTTCATCATCCATGTATAGAAGGATACCCTATATGGAAAGAGAAGAACAATATTATTGTTTCACTCCCTACAATCTAAAGGAATTTTTCATCTTGAAACCTTCATAGATTCAACTCCCTTCAAACAGAAAATCTCTTTTTCCATTGCAACTCTTGAGAGAAAGAAATATCCTTGCTATCAAAACAAATCAGATTAGTTAGTATGATCATATTAAAATCAACAAATGTTATTAACCTTCTTAGTATATTTCCTTTTCAAATCTATCCTAATGCACACTATGATCTATTGAAAAAAATGAACTAAGTAAGAAAAATGGTAGAGCTTGTATCATACAAAGCCCATAGCATTTTCCAAATTTAGAGCATAAAAAGCTCTCTGGAATTTGTATGGGAAAGGAAATATACTCTTTACCACAGAGAATATTTCTTTCCCAATGTGCTCTACCTTAATTAAATTCAAAATATAATCTCAGTAATTTAAAGATGCAATTTAATCCCTAAGTACTAAACTAAACTCACCTTATTCCTACCCCTTTTCGTGGGCCCCACCTTAACCTTGTTCCCTTTTGCTTAAACATTTGATTGTACAGTTTAAAAAATATATTAATCACTTGTTAAAGGGGCTGCACTACTTGGTAGTGGCACCACCTTCCTTGCTGTCCACTTACCCCAAACTTTTGACATGTCCTTGCCTTCCAACCCAAGTCAACTTCCCCTTACTCCATGTGAATTACCTTGGGAGGATGAGAAATTGTTTAGTGGGCCCCAACAATCCCATCACCCTCCTCTCCAAAAATGAGCCCTCTTGCTGTCATGTCTAAAAGCATGCAAATTTTCTTGCATAGGGTGGAGTAGGGTAGATGGTGGGTCCCCCCTAAAGAAACTCTTTTAAACCTTCATCCCCCCCTTTGAAAATTTGACTTTCCCAAGGCATTTTGACTTTGTGATTGGGGAATTATATATTAATAAGTTGATAGTTCATTAAGTTAATAGGTTAGTTAGGATTAGAGATTATTTGTTAAATGGGTTAGATTATTAGTATTTAGTTGATAGTTTAAACTTTATTGTATATAATTCTAAACTTGGTAGCATGTTCTTCATATATATATGGAATTCAATATTGTAGCTTTAGTTAGTAGATTAATTATAATTAGAATTTATTTGCTAGATAGATTGGATTAATTGGTAATTAGTTGATAAGTTTAAGTTAGTTAATTAGGTTTAATTCTATTTTGTTTTTTATTGGGTAGTAGTTTATACATATACTTGATTTAATTATGTAACATTAATTATTAGATTAATAATTTTAGTGTATTAATAGATGAATAGACTTAATAACATGATCTAATTTAATTTGGCTTGGATCCATTTATTAATATAATAATTAATTACTTTACATGGGTTCTTAACATTAGTGTTTAGGATTTTTTTTAAATTGTGGGATTTGTGTATTAATTTTATAAGGAATTTGGCTTAAATAGTGTGATTAGCCTATTAGAGAAGCAGAAATTAATCAATTTATTCGAATGTTTAGGTAATGTTAATATAAATTTTGTTATTACAGAAATGGAATATGTTCTATTGTGTTCAAGGGGATTGAGGGTTATGACAGATTTCTATCAGAAGTTGATTTAAATTTTGTAATAAAGAATAATTTAATTATCTTCTAAAGGTTAATTTAAGCTGTATGTTAGAAATTGATGGATTAGGAATGCATGTGTTTTTATCATAGGAGAATAATTTTATTAATTATGTTGGTAGGTTTAGAAATCAGATTTGCCTTCAGCTATTAGATCCTATCAGTGGTTGTTGGTATAGTGGAATTGAGTATTCAATTTTAAGCATGTATTTTGATAAATATTTTGTGTATGTTATTAAAAGAGTCAAATAATAATTTGACTAGGTTTTAGAGCTAGTAGTTATTATTGAAAGGATACTGGAACTAGATTTGAATGGATTCAGTTGCAATCTAGATTAAGCATTAAGTAAACATTAGGTCATCCTTATTCAACATAGGCTCATATCAACTAACTATCATCTTGATGCTAAACATAGTTAAACATGAAATCAGAGTTAGACCAACCAGGGTTAAGCTTTCATATAACTGTGGAACTAGTTGATGCCCCAGATTCTACATTTGTTTGCATCATGACCCCAATTCTATATACATGCATATCTTGTAACTTGGAGGTTAACTCTTCCGTGTTATCACCTTTCCAACTCATCCTTGTTTAGTAGTGCGTACTTATGTGTTTGAAAAAAAAATGTGTGTGTTTTACCCTAGTTTTGGGCATGACATTTTGGTATCAGAGCTAGTGTTTCGACACTAGGAACCTAACTCATTACATTTCAACTTATCAAAACTTGAATCATTGTGTAGGATGCCTGCGGTCACCAGAGCTAACCGATGAGGCAGAGGTCGTAGGGCTCCCTGTGCGGGGGTAGGAAAAGAGGATCCACCACCACCACCTCCACCACCTCTGAACCCTAACCAGGATATTATGGATTTTCTCCAAAATTTGATTGGGGTGATTCAACAGAGACTACCACCCATAGTTCAGCAATAGATTCCTGAAAGGGAAGCACATGTTTTTGAGCATGATAGAGAAATTAGCAGAGAGAGGAGTCCCCCACCCAGGTCTGTTGAGGGTCATAATGAGCAGGAGGGTGAGTCAGTTATTTAGGTTGTAATACCATGTGAGCATGAGATACGTGCCAGGGAGAGACCCCCTAGAGGGGTTGGAGATGAAATATGAGAGTTATTATGACTCCAGCCACCCTTGTTTTCGGGATCCACTGATGGGTCAGTAGTAGAGGCCTGGTTACAGATTTTACAATGGTGTTTTGGATTACACCCTTATGGGAGTAATCTAAAAGCAAGACTTGTAGTCCATCTCCTATGGGAGAAGGCTTCCACTTGGTGGGAGCAGGAGATGTCCATAGGTGGAGTAAGTATTGACACACTCACTTGGGAGACTTTTGTGGCCCATTTCTGTGAGAGATATCTCTCTGAGTATTTTAGAAAAAGATAGATAAAGGAGTTCCATGACCTCCAGCAGAGAGGCCTCACAGTGAACCAGTATGAGAGTTAGTTTCTCAAGCTCCTTCCATATGTTGATTACATGAAGGATGAGAAACTATGTATTCACCATTTCATTAAGGGGCTTAATATGTATCTTCAGAGCATAATATGCGTAGCATTCCCTACCATGTTTAGGGGGCATTTGAAATGGCACTTGTAGCCGAGGATATCCATACTAGACAGGAATCCTAAGATCGGTCCCAGCACTGAAACCCCTCCTCCCAACAATCTCAGTAGTAGAGATCCCAATAGAATTCTAGACAAAGGCATTCACAGGGTTATCAGGGCTCTAAGCCCAAAGAGTGGCAGTCTTAGGACCCTAGACAGGATCATGGGACACAGGCCCCTCAGACACAGCCAGCTAGGACTCAGCAGTCCTCTAGGGGTGGATACATTGATTCTAGTAGGATCAGAGGGTCATAGTAGCCTAGGATATAGGGAGTGCAGATTCAGACCCGAGGGCCATGTTATACTTGCGGTGGTATGGGTCATTTAGTGAGAGAGTTCCCGCAAGGATAGTCAACCAATGGTCAAAGAGGGGCTACCTCAGAGCCTATATTTGGAGAAATGGGTAGATTCCATAGATTTTTTTACAGCGATTGATAGCCACCATGCCGAGCACCAAGCCATGGCCATAAAGGCCACAGGTGGAGTCAGATGGATAGCTAGCACTGGAGCCCATTTGTATTATAGCCTGATGGACCCTTGCACTTCAGGGCTGAGAGCTGGACCAGGTCAGGGTTCAGTGGGATTGTTATGATGAGGTCACAGCTTCATGGGAGGATGCAGCGCAGATGAGATCTCAATACCCTTATCTCCAGGAGGAAGTTCAAGCCTAGTGGGGGAGGATGTGAGGCCTCACCCCGACCCATCATAGCTTTACTGCTCGATCTAACTTTGATACTTTGTATTTTGATACATTGATACACTTTTTTATTATCCTAACAGAGACTCGTGATATTATGTTATGATGATAATTATATTGTGTAGATTGCATTTTGATATAGATTAGACCTAGAACAGGTGCTTGATTTTGATTATATATGTTTAGATGACTGAATTTATGAGAAGACCAAATCATGATTAGACCTGACTATTTCATAGATATTATGTCATGGTGATTAAGGAATTTTTATGTTTTAAACATTTTTGTATGAAAATTTCAATTAGGGGCTTAATTTTGTTTATCGATTAATGTTGCTAATTATGAATTGAAAATGTATATTACATGTAATTTTATCATCTTGGATTATTGATGCTCAAAGTTTAGTGTGCAGAAAAGGCAACCATGGAATTTTGCAGAGAATCAGGGCTAAACACATGTGAATTGAGTAACCCAAGGTTTAATGCAAGAAGGGGTTGAAACCTCGTTGTAATGTGACCCTTGTTGTAAATATAATCTGAATGTGTGTTAATAGTTTAAATTTATGTTGTTGTTTGGACATGTCATTGTGAATGTGATGTGTATTTTGTTTAGTGTCACTTGACACTTGTGTTGTCCATGTGGATAGTGACATGTCATTTAGGGCTTGGGAAAGAATCACTTAATCTTATATGATATTATATGAATCACTTGCATATAGGTGCCTTGTAGGGATCACATCATGTTGGAACTCGAATTTGAACTTTAGGGGTACTTTGGAGGGATTAAAAGTGACCCTAGAGTGTATTTTTCACCAAAATTAGTTAACCCTAAGGGGGTAACTTGGGTTAGGGCTAGTTTTTACCTATGGGAGAAACCTAGGTCACCATTATGACTCTCCAAAATGCCTACTTTTCAAAAGTGGCGAAAATGGAGATGGCCACATGCATCTAACTTGTCCCACACTCCTTACTAACTCACAATTAAGAGGGGAGACAAAAAGGCTAGTTGTCAGGTCTCATTATTGCTAGTTCTTGAGTACACTTTTTAGGGTCTTTTTAGAGGGTTTTGGGAGACTTAGTGGGTGTTCACCCACTCTCTAATTTTAGAGACAATTATGGCTTGGAAGGAGGAAGGATAGGGATTTGGGCTCTTCTCAAGTTTCATTTTTTCCATCACACATTTGGAAGGTTGGTTTCCTTTGCCATGAAGCGCTTGTTGTTGTAAGTAGAATAGGATGTTATTGTTTATGAATATGAAATCTTGTATAGTTTTCATGTATGAAATCTTGTATAGTGTTGTATGCAAATTTTGTTGTCATGTGTTGGGTTGGGAATGCATTGGATTTTTGTTTCAATTCTTGTTCTTTGGATTGGGAGTGTTGTTCATGAAATTTAAGGCATTACTCAACCTTTGAGAAGGGAAGAAATGGCCTTGGGTGAAGGGGTTAGTTGGGCTCTCCATTATAGTGAGAGTCTCTTCTCTTTGAGAAGAGGGATAATTTCATGGAGTATGGCCTCCATGAAGCCATGTTGTAAATATTGTTTTGGTCTAGAAATGACCAAATATGTATATGGAAAGAATGTCAGTGAAGCCTTGGAAAGGCATGGAAAAGTTATTATTGAGGAATGTGAAAAGAAAATGCAAATGGCATTCTCCTCCTTGGAAAATCCCACCTTCACCCTACTTCAATGGGTTTGTAAAACTCATTTGTGAAATCTTGGTTGGGAGTTTATTGTTGTTTTGTGCATATGAGATGTTGTGAGGATGTGGTTGTGAAATCTTGTTTAGCCTTGGTTCTCCAAGCTCAGGGGTGGCCTCATTGAGGCCTTGGTTGGGAGGTGAGCTCCCATGGTTTCCCCTATTGAAATTTGTAGGTTTTTTAAGTCATGAAGAAGGTGAAAGAAGATTGAAAGAAATCCCTATTTGGGGGTAGTTGTGTGTAAGCAACTTCATTGTTGCAAAGTCACTCATTGTATTGAAATTCATCCTTGTTGATTGTTGTTATGTTCATGTTTAAAGCTTTTCAAGATTGATGTGGAGAGATCTCCTCCTTTATGTAATGATTCATTAAAGGGAAATATGTTGTATTCCATCCAAGTATTATGTAAATTTATCATCTTGAAGAGGTTGAGATATAGATTGTAAGATTACCATGATGTAAAAGATAGAATCTTAGTTCATGAATATTGCATTTTAACTCTTAAAAGAAAAGAAGTTCATCATCCATGTATAGAAGGATACCCTATATGGAAAGAGAAGAACAATATTATAGTTTCACTCCCTACAATATAAAAGAATTTGGCATCTTGAAACCTCCATAGATTCAACTCCCTTCAAACAGAAAATCTCCTTTTCCATTGCAACTCTTGAGAGAAAGAAATATCCTTGCTATCAAAAAAAATCAGATTAGTTAGTATGATCATATTAAAATCAACAAATTTTATTAACCTTTTTAGTATATTGCCTTTCCAAATCTATCCTAATGCACCCTATGATCTATTGAAAAAAATGAACTAAGTAAGCAAAATGGTAGAGCTTGTATCATATAAAGCCCATAGCATTTTCTAAATTTAGAGCATAAAAAGCTCTCTGAAATTTGTATGGGAAAGAAAATATTCTCTTTACCATAGAGAATATTCCTTTCCCAATGTGGTTTACCTTAATTAAATTTGAAATCTAATCTCAGTAATTTAAAGATGCAATTTAATCCCTAATTACTAAACTAAACTCACCTTATTCCTACCCATTTCTGTGGGCCCCACCTTAACCTTGTTCCCTTTTGCTTAAACATTTGATTGTATAGTTTAAAACAAAATATTAATCACTTGTTAAAGGGGCTGCACTACTTGGTAGTGGCGCCACTTTCCTTGCTGTCCACTTACCCCAAACTCCTGACATGTCCTTGCCTTCCAACCCAAGTCAACTTCCCCTTACTCCATGTGAATTACCTTGGGAGGATGAGAAATTGTTTAGTGGGCCCCAGCCATCCCATCACCCTCCTCTCCAAAAAGGAGCCCTCTTGCTGTCGTGTCTAAAAGCATGCGAATTTTCTTGCATAGGGTGGAGTAGGGTAGATGGTGGGTCCCCCCATAAAGCAAATCTTTTAAACCTTCATCCCCCCTTTGCAAATTTGACTTTCCCAAGGCATTTTTACTTTGTGATTGGGGAATTATATATTAATAAGTTGATATTTCATTAAGTCAATAGGTTAGTTAGGATTAGAGATTATTTGTTAAATGGGTTAGATTATTAGTATTTAGTTGATAGTTTAAACTTTATTGTATATAATTCTAAACTTGGTAGCATGTTCTTCATATATATACTGAATTTAATATTGTAGCTTTAGTTAGTAGATTAATTATAATTAGAATTTATTTGCTAGATAGATTGGATTAATTGGTAATTAGTTGATAAGTTTAAGTTAGTTAATTAGGTTTAATTCTATTTTGTTTTTTTATTGGGTAGTAGTTTATACATATACTTGATTTAATGATGTAACATTAATTATTAGATTAATAATTTTAGTGTATTGATAGATGAATAGACTTAATAACATGATCTAATTTAATTTGGCTTGGATCCATTTATTATTATAATAATTAATCACTTTACATGGGTTCTTAACATTAGTGTTTAGGATTTTTTTTAAATTGTGGGATTTTTGTATTAATTTTATAAGGAATTTGGCCTGAATAGTGTGATTAGCCTATTAGAGAAGCATAAATTAATCAATTTATTCAAATGTTTAGGTAATGTTAATCTAAATTTTATTATTACAGAAATGGAATATGTTCTATGTTGTTCATGGGGATTAAGGGTTATGACAGATTTCTATCAGAAGTTGATTTAAATTTTGTAATAAAGAATAATTTAATTGTCTTCTAAAGGTTAATTTAAGTTGTATGTTAGAAATTGCTGGATTAGGAATACATGTGTTTTTATCATAGGAGAATAATTTTATTAATGATGTTGGTAGGTTTAGAAATCAGATTTGCCTTCAGCTATTAGATCCTATCAGTGGTTGTTGGTATATTGGAATTGAGTATTCAATTTTAAGCATGTATTTTGATAAATGTTTTGTGTATGTTATTAAAGGAGTCGAATAATAATTTGACTAGGTTTTAGAGCTAGTAGTTATTATTGAAAGGATACTGGAACTAGATTTGAATGGATTCAGTTGTAATCTAGATTAAGCATTAAGTAAACATTAGGTCATCCTTATTCAACATAGGTTCATATCAACTAACTATCATCTTGATGCTAAACATAGTTAAACATGAAATCAGAGTTAGACCAACCGGGGTTAAGCTTTTGTATAACCGTGGAACTAGTTGATGCCACAAATTCTGCATCTATTTGCATCATGACCCCAATTCTGTCTGCATGCATATCTTGTAACTCGAAGGTTAACTCTTCTGTGTTATCACCTTTCCAACTCATCCTTGTTTAGTAGTGCGTACTTATGTGTTTTAAAAAGAAAAAATTATGTGTAGTTTGCCCTAGTTTTGGGCATGACAGGTTGAATGGGGAAATGGAGATGGTTCCAACAAACCTGGACTATGATGTGGATGCACCACCTACAAGGAAAACTTTAAGAAACCCCCTTCTAGGAAAAGGTGTAAAATACTGGAGAATCCTCCATTATTTTGGGGGGGAAATTTAATATTGTTGGAGAATTTTTTAAATTTGAACAGAAAAAATATTATTTGTACTGGCAATTTTTTTTCATTTATATGAAAATTCTAAAAAATCTTGGCAAATCTTTCATTATTGAAAAAAATTGTGGTGACAGGCACACATACTGAGAAATGTTTATTATTTGATGGGGGTTTGGGGGCTAAAATGAATTTTATTATTTTATTAAGGTTTCATGAGTTAATTTTATATCTTTAAATAGGAACCAACCCTACTTTTTATAACCGTTGGATGATCCCAGATGGATGTCAGGAATTCTATTTTGGGCCAATGTTTAAAAGGACACAAAGATTCTCCCAAAAGTCTTCGAAATAGAGACACACGTCAAATCTATTTTGGGAGAAAGTTTTCAAAGTCATAAAGTTTCATTGAAAGTCTCCAAAATAGAGACACATGTCACGTAACCTGTACCCTAACCTTAAATATAGACCACATATTGGTGAATATGGTTGTCAATTATGACAAGCTTTGGAAATTGTAGGTGAAATGTTTCAATTTATAGTGTCCAACAATTAATTTGATTGGCGATATTATGATAGAAAAGGATAAAAATACATAAACCAATAGGCGATGGGCCTGGGCATTCGATCAAATATTTATAAAGTCTGGGCGACATGGACAGCCTGATTTACCTATTATATTCGCCAAATCTCAGTTCGTGGACATGAGAGATTTTTGAAATGGAAAATATTTTTCACTAAAGTTTTCCCTGACCACCTAATGAATTTCTATTGATATGTTTATCGATACAGGGTTGGTCGTCTATGGTTAATTGGTCAAACAGATTGTCAAGGTGTATGGTGGTGGCTAACTGAGGGGAATAGTCTGGGATTAAAGGTTCAGATTCATGAAGGGATCTCCACTCATACTTGTGGGAGTTATTTTTTCTAGAACGCTCATTGGATGTCCCACTTCCCTCATTATCATGAATTTCTTGGTGGAGGGTTAATCAGGATTGAGAGGTTCCCACTTGAGTTGGCAACTATTGTTGAAGTATGTTGTTGATTAAGATGTGTTTCAAGTTTTTCCCCCGGTGTAACTCTACTATTTTTTCTTGATCAACAGGTATGTCTTGGGTGGTAGGACTGGTTCTTTGTTTCCCATAGCCTAACCCTCTCTTGTTTCTTTGGATTGGCAGGAGAGATAGTTCCATTAAACCTTATTGTCTTTCCCCCAGACCAGTTGTACCATCATACCCAAATCTTTGTAGCATTTTATAGCCAGATCCATAGGTTTATACCGGTAGGGGTTGTTGAAGTGTCTCTTGTGGATCTTGATACAACCATGTATTGATATCTGGATCAAATGGGTTCTCTTCTGCAATGTCTCCCCATCTGAAAAAGCTTCCTCGTAGTTGTATTCACCACATCCCTTGTTAGTAATAGATATTTTTCCCGCTCTTCTCATGACATCTTTGGGAATTGAATTTGATGCGGAAGACATAATTGCCTCTTGGTTTGAGGAAACCTGCTTTTCAGTACTGGTTTGAACAAAATTATAGTATTGGAATGGATTTGGATCTCCCTCAATAATGATTTCTTCCCCCTGGTGTGGGAACTTGATGCACTGATGGTATGTGGAAGGTACAACTTGCATCTCATGAATCCATGGTCTCCCTAGTAACATGTTGTATCCCAATTCTAGGTCTAGGATCTGGAAGGGAGTGTTGTTGACAACTGGACCAATCTGGACTGGTAGAATGATAATACCTTTGGAAGATCTCTCCTCTTTATCAAAGGCTCTGATGTTGATCCTTCTTGTGACATCAATACTGGATTCAAAGTAGCCTAATTGCTCGATTAAATTTTAAGTACAAATGTTTAGTCGAGCCCCACCATCAATAAGGACTCTACGGATTGCACTTTTGTGGACTTGGAAAAGCAAGTGAAAGGGATCATTATGCAAGGGTTTGTGCGGTGACATGTCACAATTTGTGAATGTTGCATGTTTTTTTTTTTCTATATGGTTAACCATCATTTGGAAGCTCTCAGGAGTGATGTCTCTTGGGAAAGCTGCTTTCTGAAGGGCTTGGTCAAGTGCTTGTTTATGCTAAGGAGATATGTGCAAGAGGTCAAACATGGAGATTTGGGCAGGCTTGCACTTTAGCTAATCGACAAGGCTTATCTGTGGATCTAAGGTTGCATGAGGGTTGACTGGTGTAGCAGATGAAGAAGGTTCTCCTTGCAAGACAACTTTTGTACAATGCATGGTTACAACACATTTGTTACCTTGGTCTCTAATAGTGATGGTAGCCACGTGGCTATCTAAAGGATTTAGGTAATTGACAGTGTTGTCACTATTGGCATAAGTGTAGTTAACCTATTTTGACTATCCACAAAACTCAGAGGTTTTCCCTTTATTGTGATCATGGAATGTGTCATTGAATATTGTATGATGAGTGGTTCCTTTTGTTTGGGTTTTGGCTATGTCAATGACCCCTGTGTCAATCAGATCTTGGATGGCGTGTTTCAGTCGATAACAATTGGGTGTCTTGTGTCCCTTCACTCGATGAAATTTGTAGAAATCATTATCATTGTACCACTTTGGTTTGATTACACCATGTTCATATTCTTTGATTTTGGGGAGAGTGATATTGTTGGATTGTATCAGCTTTCTTAAGGCTAATTCTATTGACTCTCCTAATGGTGTGAAATCTCATTTTTTAAACTGAAACTGTGGTTGGCATTGTGACTATGGTTGACTATTTGATACAACAACCTCTTGGATAGGGGGTGGTTGATTTTGAGTGTATGCTTATGGAGTGGACATCATGGGTTGTTGGCTATCCATAGGTGCACCTTGCAGTGACACTTTGGGTTGGGCGTAGTTGACCATTTTCACATCAATGACACCATCACTGGTGACATTTTTGTTTTTATTCCACCATTTAGCTTTGTCCATTGTAGTCTTGTTTGTATTCATTTGGGTGTGATGTACAAGGACACCTCATTTGACCAAGTTCTTCTCACAACAAACTCCTCATTTGATGAGTTGTTTAAAGTTTGGAGCTAACTACAATTCTGTTGTGAATGACATGTCTGGAATCAGATTGTCAACAAACATGACTATTAGGTCTTTCTCGAGTACATCATATGTGATTCTATTTGTAGTATTCCTCCATCTTTGTAGGAATTTTACAAAAGAATATCTATCTTTTTGTTTGATATCACAAAGGTCTTTGATGTTGACCTTTAGCTAGATGTTATGATGGAAGTGAGCGATGAACTTTTTGGCCAATTCAACCCAAGACAAAATTTCATGAGGTAAATGTGAGAACCATTCTATTGTTGGTCCAGATCAAGTTTGTGGGAATAGTCACATTAAGTATGTCTCATTATGTGCAACTTTGACGCAACTAGCAAATAATTCTCAAATATGCTTAATAGAGTTGGTATTGCCCCTATATTTGTCAAATTTTGGTACCGAGAAGTGAGTTGGAAATGGAGTCATGTGAAGAGAGTGATCAAAGGGGTATGGGTATAAATCCTTTGTGGTGTAGGATTTAGTTTTCCCTTGATTTTTCATATCCATCATTTGGGTTTGAAGGTTCTACACTTGTTGGATCAGCATGTCTATTTGAGACTGAGGATAATTTGTGACATTATACCTATGTGTTGTGGTAGGTATGAGGTTGTGCCTCTGCGTACCTTGAGTTGGAACATAGGACCTCATCCTTGGGACTTGATATTGATTTCCCAACACATGATTATGATATGGAGGCACGTGAGTGGCCCAAGGTTGATATTGTTGTGTTTGTTGTTGAGGTTGGGGTTGTTGTTGCTACTCAATTAAGGGTTGTTGTTGTTGGGATGAGGTTGTTGTTGCTGTTGAAGCTATGGTTGCTGATGTTGGGGTTGAGGTTGTTGTTGTTGCTGAGGTTGGGTTTTATACTGCTGGGGTTGAGGTTTTTGTTGGGTGAGCAAAGGCATAACCTTAGTTGGGCATTAACTAAAAGTCAGACCGGAAGAGATGGATCCTTGTGGGAATGATGTGTTCACCCCAAGGCTAATAGGGATTGACTATACTAGAGGAATAGTGGAAAAAAGGTTGCTTCTTGTTGGTGGGAATGAGGGCATAGCATGAGAGATTTATTAGGCAAGCCATGAGGCCAAGGGTTGAGGCATACTAGTGACCATGGGTGCACTTAGTTGGAAGCCTATCATGCTTTGTGTGGAAGATGTGATTGCTTGCTTTGTAGAGTTGGTTTGATTGGACATAGTCTATGTTGATGTAATTGTGGTCAATGATGGCAATATTTGAGATACCGTAGGTTCTATTTGAGAGGGTCAAGTAGTGTTTTGACCTACGAGAGGGTTTTCAAGAAATGGTTGACACATTGAATTCAGCGAGGAGTTTGACTCCCTTTTTAATCAACATGGATAAGAAACATTTAGGGTTCCTCTCTACAATAGTGCCAACCACTTGTGTGGAATAGCTGTCTTGATCTATATCTTTGATCTCCTCTTTTGTGACATTTTGGAATAGGGTTGACTCACAGGATTCTCAATAAAAAGAGTACGACTGGTATTCTTGAAAGGGTCATCCTCTCACTCTTGTTCCCAAGTAGGAAACCTATTAATATAAGACTCATTGAGTTGACTTTAATCCTTCGACCTTGTGTAATTCCCTCCATAAGGTGTGTGATGTTAGAAATAACTGAGAGGGGGGTGAATCAGTGGTCTCAAAAATATTTCAATAAATCAACCCAAAAAAACTTAGTACCACAATATTAAGCATGTAGTTATCGTCAATCCTATAAGATGAATGCCTTCAAATAAACTTATTAAATCACTACTTCTCAGAGTGCTCTGTTAAACCTTATTCTTAATGTTTACCGAATACCAATCTTTCATTTACTGAAAAAAAGTAAATTACTTAGAGTATACCGATAAATCCAGATTAGCTATGTGTAATGCAAAACACTAAATTAATGACTCATAAACACATTGACACATGGATTTTTAATGTGGAAACCTTGTTAAGGGAAAAAACCACTTGGGACCAGTAACCCAAAATTTTCACTCTTCTGAAGTGAGTTCGGTGAAGAGCCAACCCTATTAAATGTTACAAACACACTGTTAGGTGTGACCTTGCTAGAGGATTTAATAGAATAGTTTGTCACTTGATATCGGGCATCTCTATGCTACCTTCTATGACCAAACCCAGTGTATTTTGTCAAATGGTATCTGGCATCTCATGCTATCTTCATGATCAAACTTTTTGATACTCCTTGGGATGTATCTCAATATAGAAAGGATCTTTAAATCCTACTCGGTTAAGAGACTTTTTGATCCAATGGTTAAATTGAAACAATAAATGATCTATTCATACATACAAATTAGACTTTCTAATTTTTAGATCTTTTGTAAGCTCATTTTACCTTTCTATTCAATGTATCTTTTCAATACCTTTGCTCCACTTCTTTTTTCTCGGTGATGTTGTGCTTTGTTTCTCGGTGTCTGCATAAATCTTTAGCTCTTTCCTCAGCTTGATTGATCAGGACTGTATGAAGTTGTTCTTCATCAATTTCTCTTCACCATCCTCTTTTTCTCACTCCCTTAATTCATAATGAATTAAGTTGTCTCTTTATAGACATGATATCACCATTTCTCTCTTCTTGATTTTTTTGTTCTTGGTGTGATCCAAAACTCTCGCCAAACTTTATTTAAAGCTTTACTCATGTTTTATCTCAAAGAAATCTATTTGACAACTGGATAAAATAGATTTTCATCTTTTACTTATCTATGGCTTTAAATTGTTGATTAAAACAATGTCAACAACTAGTTAAGTTTATCTTTAGCCATACCAGCTAGATATTTTATCATTTCTGTACTCCAGTTAACTTCAGTGTTTTAACTCTTTGATAGCTTTAGTCAACACTTCAATTTTCCTTGGGCTTCTCCATCGGTGTTTTCTGTCCGTTGATTTGTCTTTCCTTCAGGGTTATCCATCAGGTAACACTATAATTCTAGTTGTCAATTTTTTTTTTGATTCTTCTTGTCGATAATGCTTGCCAGTTTTCTTGCTCGGGCATCACTGTGACTTTTCTCTCGGGTTTATTTGTCCATCGGGTTCCACTAGTTGTCGGTGTTTGTAGTCACTTAGTAAATGCTAGTCTTTTATGCATTGCTGAAAGAATAATCTTTCTATCCCTTTGATTCTCTGAAGTCTTTGACACTTTGAATATAATCAATCAGATTATATCAAGTTGACATCAATGACAATACAATCCATTAACTTATTTAGTGTATTGTATTATCTTTCTACTTTTCGGTGATCAACTTAATAGCTTCAAACACTCAATCAGTTACATGTCATCAATCTCTCTCTTTGGCATTGAAGGCAACACACTATATTATTACTAATACAATATGAAATTAACAGTTTCATCATTCTTTTCTATTGTGACTATTACAAATGTCTGGCTCTTGATAAGCTCAATTAGCTTAGATTTGTTTCTTGCAGAGTGAGTTCTTCAATCTTCAATCCACTTTACTGGATAGATATAGCAACTTATGGTTCTATTTTGTGTTGACCCTTGTCTGTTCCTCTTCTTGATAATCTCTTTTTCCTTTGACAACAATGAGTCATCTCTTCCCTTTATGTCTATTCTCTTCCTTTTGTTATTGCTCTCCCTTTTATGGATATTTTATATGTAATCAATATCTCCCTTTGGATTCTTAGGAACTTATCTCCATGGATAATGATATAATCTTTTCCTGATAATGAGAATCTCTCTTCCTGATAATGAGATAATCTCTCCCTTTGAAAACAATGCCAAACAATTCTTCTATATCATCCTTTCATCCCTTTATATAATACACTCCTCAAATTTCCCTATCTATCAACAATACATTGACTCTAGTGTTTAGTGCATATTTGTACCTTGCTATGTACATATGTATCTATTGTTGTCCATCTTGGTGGTTGCATCAACATGAATGATCTTCTGATTGGTTATAGGATGATGCAACCTCCTAGTCAACTTACTGACCGATAGACAAGGGTTGTACCCCTAGTCTCTATCTCAGGTACTCAAATGTATATTTTAGTAATGGCTTGGTGAATATATCAGCTAATTGTTCCTTTGATTGAACATATTCTAGTACCACTTCTTTTTCTTTCACTTTTTCTCTTAAGTAATGATACTTGATTGCTACATTCTTAGTCTTAGCATGCATGACTGGGTTCTTTGATATATTAATTGCACTGGTATTATCACAATAGATAATCACTGGTTCAAGAATCTTCATATTCATACCTTCCAGCAATTTTTTGATCTAGGCAATATTGGATAAATTTGAAGCAATAGCCACATATTTTACTTCTATAGTAGACTGAGAGATGCATCCTTGCTTCTTGCTGATCCATGTGACAAGTCTGTCACCCATGAAGAATGATCCTTCAGTTGTGCTCTTTTGGTCATCAATGTTTCCAGCCCAATCAACATCTTTATAGACTTGTAGGTCAAATTTTCCTTCTGTTTTATACCATAATCCATAGTGCTTGGTGTTCTTCAAATATCTCAAAATTCTCTTGACAACACTCATATGTGATTCTTTAGGATTAGTAGAGAATCTTGTAACTATTCCAATTGCATGTGCAATATCTAGTCTGGTATGAACAACATACATTATTTTTCCAATCATTGATCTATACAAGGTTTGATTTACCTAATTTTATTTGTCTTCTTTTATTATTTTACATCCAGTAGCCATAGGTGTTTCAACTGGTTTGGAATCTTCCATCTTAAATATCTTCAACACTTCCTTGATGTATTTGGATTGAGTGATATATATACCTGCATCTTGTTGAAGAATCTGTAGACCAAGAAATAATTTGATCTCCCCAAACATATACATTTCAAACTCTTTTCTTGTTTCATTTGCAAAGGATTTGCATAATATTTCATTTCCCCCAAAAATGATATCATCAACAAATATTTTAGCAATTAGAAAATTACCATTGGTATCTTCTGTTAAGTATAGATTGATATTTTCACTTGTTCTTACAAATTAAATTCTTATGAGATAAGAGTGAAGTCTTTCATACCATGCTCCTGGTGCTTGTTTTAATCCATACAAGGCTTTATGTTGTCTACATACCATGTTTCTCTTGTCTGGATCAACAAACCCTTCTGGTTGTTCAATGTATACCTCTTCTTCAAGTATTCCATTTATGAATGCAGATTTGACATCCATCTAGTATATTTTGAATCCTTTGAATGCAGAATAAGAAAGTAAGATTATAAATCCTTCTAGTCTAGCAATGGGTGCAAAGGTTTCACCATAATCAATACCTTCTTCTTATGCATACTCCTTGCATACTAATCTTTCTTTTTTTATTGTGGATTCTTCATTCTCATTCAGCTTGTTTCTGAATATCCATTTGGTACTGATGACATTCTTGTCATCTGGTCTAGGTACTAGTGTCCATGTACTATTCTTCTCAATTTGTTATATTTCTTCATTCATAGCACTGACCCATTCTTCATTTTCAAGTGCAGTATTAATAGATTTAGGTTCAAAATCACAAAGTAAGCATCTAGTGTTTAGTGACTTACTTATTTTTCTCATTCCATCCTTCTTGTCTCCTATGATCTGATTATGTGGATGATGTCTTCTGACATACTTGGCAATTTTTGACACAGCTTTGTGTTCATCATTCTGATTATCTTCTTGACCTTCATTCTGATCTCCATCACTCGAAACATCATCTTGAGGATTTTATTTCTTTTCTATAATTGCAGCCTGATTCTCAGGTGCAATGTTTTTTTGTTCAGGAGCGATACACTATTGCTCAGGTAGAGTATCAGGTTCTTTAGTATAAACAAACCTATTGTAGTCCTCTGGCTCTTTTCTTCTTTCCTTATCATTCTTTTCTGCAAATTCATCTATTTTCACATTTTCACTTTCAATGATCTTTTTAGATGACTTTTTAAGACATTTATAAGCCTTGCTTTTGGTTGAATACCCTAGAAAGATACCTTCTTCACTTTTGGATTCAAGCTTTCCATTTCGATCATCTTTCAAAATATAACATTGACTACCATAGATTTTGAAGTAACTTACATTGGGTGTGTGACCATACCATAGCTCATAGGGTATCCTCTTTGTTTCCTTCTTCAATTGTACTTTGTTTAATGTGTAGATAGCAGTACTGATAGCTTCCCTCCAAAAATTTTGAGTGATACTTTTCTCAATCATCAATGTTCTTGCACAATCAGCAATGGATCTGTTTCTTCTCTTAGCAATTCCATTTTACTGTGGTGTTCTTGGTGCAGAAACTTATCTTTTAATTCCATGTTCATTGCAATAGTTAGTAAACTCATCTGAAATAAATTCCCCTCCTCTAGATCTGACCTTAAGAATTTTAGTTTCTTACCACTTTTCTTTTCTACCATAGCCATATACCATTTAAACATCTTAAATACTTATGATTTATCTTTTAAGAACATAACTGTCATCATTCTAGAATAATCATCTACAAAGAGAATGAAATACCCATCTCCATAGTAGCTCTTTGTCCTCATGGGTCTATATAGATCAGTATGGACTAATTCTAGAATGGCATTAGATGTATGGGATTTACTCTTGAAACTAGACTTTTTCATCTTACCTTTTTGACAATTCTTGCACACGATATGCTTGGTAAGCCTCTGAATTTTATTTTATTGCTTATTTTTATCATGTTGTAAAAATTCACATGAAACAATCTCTTTTACCACAACCATATGTCTTCATTTCTATCCACCAAACAAGTGGTGTTAATTTTATGAAGATAGAAAATGTTACCTTTTGTATGTTCACCAATTCTGATCAACCTTCCTGATTCATTGAATATATTTGCCTTCTTATTCTCAAATGCTACTCGGTGACCTGTGTTGGTGAGCTATGAAACACTTAACAAAATATAATTTAGTCCTTTTACCCAGTAAGAATTTTCACATTTGACTAGGTTATTCAACATTATGGTTCCTTTACCTTCAACTGGACAAGGTGTGTCATTACCCATTCTTATTGAACCACCATTATAGTACTCAAAAGTCTCAAACTTTTATTTATCACCAGTCATGTGGTGAGTGTAGACACTATCTATGACCTAGACATAATTCTTAATAACCTTAGATATGAGTGCAATTTCTACATACCTTTCTTCTTCTTCTGAATCACCCTTCATGGCTAAAAATATCATCTCAATGTCTTCGTCAGATTTGGTGTTAGTGTCATCAGCTCTATTCTCATCTAGGTAATAAGATTTCTTCCCTTTGTCCTTGTTGTCTTGGGTATCTCTTTTGTCATATTTTCAGTTGCTTTGGTAATATTTGTTATCACCTCTATCATACTTCTTCTCATAGGATATGTCATTACTTCTATCATCTTTTCTTCTATTAGGACATCTTGTAGTAAAGTGTCTAACCTATTTACAATTGAAACATACAAGTGGTAATTTACCTTTGTATCTACCTTTGCCTCTCTACAATCTTCTTGCCATTAGTTCTTTAATCTCATCAAGATCTTGATCATCATCATCACTTTCACTATCATTTCTAACAGTGTGTCTATGACTTGATTTACTTATTTTCAAAGAAGATTTGAATGAAGATTCTATAGATGGTAAGACACTATTATCAAAATTATTCATCTCAAATAAAATCAGTCTACTAATCAGACTATCTAGAGTAACTATATTGTTTGAAACTTCTCTCATTTCTTGTATAGAATATACTCTAATAGAAAATAAAGGCAGTAAGGTTTTTAGGATTTTACTTACCATTGTCTCCTCTTCAAGTACACCTCCAACTTCTTGGATAGCATTGACTACCTCTTTTATTCTGCAACTATACTGAGTGATTATTTCTCCTTCTTTCATCCTTAGGTCATCAAACCTCCCTCTTAGGATTTCTTCCTTGGCTCTTAGTACATTAGAATCTCCTCCATGTACCGTCTTTAATTTATCCCACATTTGCTTTGCAGAGGTGCAGGTTTTGACATCTTCAAACACAACATCAAAGAGTGAGGAAGCAAGCTCTATAACCATGCAATTATGCTCATGCTTTTCTCTCAGTTGCTCAAGAGTGTGAGGTCCTGTGGGAAACACATATTTATTATCAAGGTGTTGAGTAACATCATTACCAATACCTAAAAGGTGGAATCTTATTCTACTTTTCCATGATGCAAAGTTGTCTTTATTCAACTTTGGCACATCTCGTCTGTTCATCTTGTGATCTTTTGCTTGAGCTGTTAAACTCCCTTCCTAAGCACACAAGCTCTGATACCATTTTTTAGAAATAAATAAGAGGGGGGGTGAATCAGTGGTCTCAAAAATATTTCAATAAATCAACCCAAAAAAACTTAGTACCACAATATTAAGCCTCTAGTTATCTTCAATCCTATAAGATGAATGCCTTCAAATAAACTTATTAAATCACTACTGCTCGGAGTGCTCTATTAAACCGTATTCTTAATGTTTACCGAATAGCAGTCTTTCATTTACTGGGAAATAGTAAATTACTTAGAGTATATCGATCAATCTAGATTATTTATGTGTAATGTAAAACACTAAAGTAATGACTCATGAACACATTGACACATGGATTTTTAACGTGGAAACCCTGTTAAAGGAAAAACCACTTGGGACCGGTAACCCAAAATTTTCACTCTTCTGAAGTGAGCTCGGTGAAGATCCAACCCTATTAAAGGTTACAAACACACTGTTAGGTGTGACCTTGTTAGAGGATTTAATAGAATAGTTTGTCACTTGATATCAAGTATCTCTATGTTACCTTTTATGACCAAACCCAATGTAGTTTGTCAAATGGTATCTGGCATCTCATGCTATCTTCATGATCAAAATTTTTGATACTCCTTGGGATGCATCTCAATATAGAAAGGATCTTTAAATCCTGCTTGGTTAAGAGACTTTCTGATCCAATGGTTAAATTGAAACAGTAAATGATCTATTCATACATACAACTTAGACTTTCTAATTTTCATATCTATTGTAAGCTCATTTTACATTTATGATGAATGTATCTTTTCAATACCTTTGATCCACTTCTTTCTTCTTGGTGATGCTTTGCTCTGTTGCTCAGTGTCTATAGAAATATTAAGATATTTTCTCAGCTTGATTGATCAGGACTGTATGAAGTTGTTCTTCATCAATTTCTCTTCAGCATCCTCTTTTTCATTCACTCCCCTTAATTCATAATGAATTAAGTTGTCTCTTTATAGACATGATATCACCATTTCTCTCTTCTTTATTTTCTTGTTCTTGCCAAAATTGATTTAAAGCTTTACTCTTGTTTTATCTTGAATAAATCTCTTTGACAACTGGATAAAATATCTTTTCATCTTTTACTTATCTCTGGCTTTAACCTGTCAATTAAAACAATGTCAACAACTAATTAAGTTTATCTTTATCTATGTTAGGTATATATTTTTTCATTTCTGAACTCTAGTTAACTTCGGTGTTTTAACTCTTTGATAGCTTTGGTCAACACTTCAATTTTCCTTGGGCTTCTTCATCGGTGTTTTCTGTCCGTCGAGTTGTCTTTCCTTTAGGGTTGTCCGTTGGGTAACACTGTAATTCTAGCCATCAATTTTTCTTGTGATTCTTCTCGTCAATAATGCTTGTCAGTTTTCTTTCTCGAGAATCACTATGACTTTGCTCTCAGGTTTCTCTGTCCGTCGGGTTCCACTAGCCATTGGTGTTTGTAATCACTTAGTGAATGTTAGTCTTTTATGCAGTACTGAAAGCATAATATTTTTATCTCTCTGATTCTCTGAAGTCTTTGACACTTTGAATTTAATCAATTAGATTATATCAAGTTGACATCAATGAAAATACAATCCATTAACTGATTTAGTGTCTTGTATTATCGTTTTGCATTTCGGTGATCAACCTAACATCTTCAAACATTCAATTAGTTACATGTCATCATGTGAGACATAGAGTGGTCTAGATTTTGTGACTAAAACAAGTGATATAAAGCAAACAGAAAAGGATAACCTTTCTAGGAGAGTCTGAGTTATGTTTGGACACTGGTAATGGTAAGGACAGATGATGATTTATCTTGATCTCAAATTTTTTGTGATATAAGAATAATATTTGTCGACCTTTGCCTGGGACAAAGTCACTGATAGAGATAATGATTATGTTGAGATAATGGGATCAATATATTTAGAGCCTGAACTTTCGAACTAACAATGCTTGGACGATAATCATGCTTTCAAAGAATGGATGATCTTTAATGTTTAGAGATTCACACAATGTTATTTGCATTTTTTTGGGATAGACACTAGGCTTTGACACAGAATGGAGAGTATTTTCAAGCTTTTAGGTCAAAATAGGTGTTAAAAAGTCTTTGGTCAAATGCAGAAAATCTCCACTAATTGTGATAAAGTGAATGGTCAATTACAGTAATCTATCACCGATTATAGTCATAAATAGGTTAATTGCGGCAATAAAAAGGATGATTGCAGGAAAATTTTGTCAATTGCGAAAAAATGTAGGCAATTGCGGCAAAGGGGAAACAGTCTCAAAAAGACTCAAGAATAGCCCTTACTGCCTGTCAATTCTGATTTTTTGGAACAAGGCTTCTGATTTGTAAGACATTTTTTTTTATGTTGACAACCCTAGACTTTAACACATTTGACTCATTTTGACAGTTTTTTGATGTTTGTTTAGCATTTTGGAAACTAATCAAAGAACAAGCACAATAGACAATGTGTTTTGAAAGATTTAAGACTGAAATGTGTATGTTCTACAACTTTTTCAAGTTGCAATGTTATCACGAGGTCTCAACAATGAACAGTCAGATTAATCTAATTCAATGGTTTCAAAATACAATATTATAGGCCCAATGCTTGAATGTTCGTTAGCTCACACAAAAATTCTCACACTACTAAGATAAGAAGGTCCACGATGTAGGTGCCCATATTTTTTCTGTTGCCAGATATTGTTTCCATAAAGTGAAGATCTATTTCACTACATAAATATCTTGGAAGACATATGTTGGGAATCTTGGGGAGAAATTCTGCAACCCCTTGCACTATAATAAGGTATTTTTTTGAAGGTAACGGGTTGGCCTCTAATTAATAGGTTCTAGTAAGGTTTGTGGCATCTATCCAATCAGTTTGTACGTGTGTAACTCAATTAAGAGCCTAGTTGACCATGCTAGCTCCTTAGGGATATTCACCCGATCTAGACTATCATCAACACACCTTGCCCGAGCTTGGCTAGATATAAAATAGAACTTTGGTTCATGTATTGTTTATATACCAATCAGACGGATTACCAATTTAAGGTCATTCTCTGAGGAAGAAGTGCATTCCCCAGACAGACCTTTATAAAAAGTATAAAGGTGTTTAATCTAACAGATTGTGCAAGTGCACCAAAAACTCAAGACACAAAGTTAATCGCTTAAACCCCAAAGTTGAAATTTGAACTAAGATAAACCACCATACAATCACAAGTGTTCATTTTTAAGCCCAAAAGTAGGTGTTGGTTGCTTGTTTAGTTTTTAATGCCCAAATTTGAAATGTTTGTTTTCTTTTGTTCAATTCTTAAGCTCCACATCAATTTTAAAGCACCAATGTGTAAATGTGAGGTTCAAGATGATTGCATGCAATTTTCTTTTTAAGCACCAATTTGACAAGTGAATTGATTTTAGGTTTTCTTTGTTTAGACAAGTTAGTAACACAAAAATACTTGCAAATGAGAGTATGTGCAAATTTGAAAAAAATATTTTGAAATGATTAATACTCAAAAAAAACTTACCCTTCTCTGTTCTTGGTGATGTGTCTAGTCCTACACAGAAAATCACAAAATGTTAGATTTAAAATAGATAGACAGAGGATTTGGATCTGATAATCAATATTTCTGGCGATCGCAGTAAAGCACTAGCAATTGCGGTAAATAACAATCAGTTGCAGTGATATTTTGGCAATTGCGGCAAAGTACTTCTAATTGTGGTAAAGCACCACCGATTGTGGCACGAATCAGATAATTACATAAATCTATGAGCGATTATGGTAAAATGATGACGATTGCAGCACTGGTCAAACTATTGCAGCATAGAGCAAGAAAACAAACTTGTGAATAGAGACAGAAAATTTTTGCAAAAACCTTTCAATAATTGTGGTAATAAACCAATCAATTGCAAAAACATTCTGTCAATTGTGGTAAAGAACCAGCGATTGTGAAATTACACAGATATCAAGAAAAAGCATAGAAAATAATTTTTAAACTGTATGGTTGTGGCTAAAAAGATCTGTATGTTGTCTGCAAGGGATATTCAAGCTATTTGATTGGCGTCAAGTTCACCAAAATGTACATGGGGATAAAATTTTGTAACTCTCAACAAACGAGGGTTAGTAGCACCAATTTGCAAAGGGGGATAACACAATCGAATATACTACCTAAAATGAAAATGTACAAGCAAATAAGAGGAAAACAAATGAATGCAAACCCAATTTCTTGAAGCTTTTATTGTCTCTCTCTACTCCTTCTGAAATGTTGTTTTTGATGCTCAGTATTGGTGTGGGAAGCATCTATGACTTGGAAGCATCGAGAAATATGTTATTGAAAGTGTGGGTGATCGCAAGATGGCTTGAATGCTAGAACCAATCTGACAAAGTAATGATGCATGTGAGCTTGAAATCCTAGATCCTTCAAATGGTTATGAAGGGTTTGTTATATAGGAATTGAGAATGAGATGAACAGTTGAGATCAATCCCAGAGATAGGAAGATGAACGGTTGAGATCAAAGGGAATTGGAGAGGCCATCAGTAAACTCCACCCCTTCAACTAGGAGAGAGGAGATATAGTTTGGTTAACTAAAGAGCTGATTTTGAGTTACCCTTTAGAACTAAAGAGGTGGGTGGAGTTACCCATGTGAACTAGAGAGATGGGTGGAGTAACCCGTGTGATCTAATTAAAGTTATCTCTTTGAAAATAAATGAATATTTAATTCATTTTTTAATTTAAAGTTTTCAACATGTGAGATAATTGAATTCTTTTTTATTTAGAATTGCATTATTGAATGAAATTAAATTAATTTAATTGGAAGAATTTAATTAGTAAGTTTAAATATTGCAATTTAAACTATAGGAAATTAATTTTAATTAATTAATTAATGGTAATTAATCAATTAAGGTTAATTAATTAAATAAAATTAATTATTTAATTAATTTTGGGAATTTGATTAGATGATTTGGGGAATAAATTTAGAAGAAAAATAGATGATTAATTAACGATTAGAAACCATTAATTAATAGATGAAATTAATTTAGACAAAAATAGATGATTAATTAATGATTATAAAACCATTAATTAATAGATAAAAATTAGTGTTTTTAATGTCAAGTCGCAAGTTTGTCCATTTTAAGGTGTATACAATAGGGATAATAATATAATGCAATCAATTAATCAACAAAGTAACTCGATTTGAAGTTTATAAATCAAATGGTGTTATGAGGCATGCAAATAACTTGACAACAAAATTATTTAAGCACACTTGAATTGGAGAAGTAATGTGTTGGGTGACCTCCCAAGAAGCCTAATGCTTCACCTTACTGAGCATCACCTAAATGCAATGAGCATAAAGTGTAACCATTCATTCTCATGGAATATGGGTTCTTCATGTGAACTACTACCTATGAAACACTATTATATAGACATTGGTGATATATTAATATTTTATCTGAATTATTTTTTAATTTATAAACATAATTAAAATAGTTTTGGCCAGGATTTTATATAGGCTCAAGAGGCAACTATTCTAAGTCTAGTGTTCTCTATAATGTATCTCAATCAGGGAAATTTTTCTAATTATTTAAGCTCAAATTTTGGTTCTATTTTGTAACTTTATTTTTAATTCGATAAAGGAAATATTTTAATGTATCTTTGTAAGACAATGACTATATCTATAAATTAAAATTTTGTGCTTGGGAATGAGTCACTTTCATTGGTTATAACTTCATCACTTCCAAGGTTGCAAACCTATCTTTTAAATGTCTTGTATGGACATGTATTTCATGTCTATGATCGAAATATTGAATATTCAGTGGGGAGCTTGGTCCAGATAGAGGTTTACAGGTGGAAAATGATGATTGGTTGTGTATTCTTTACTTTTCCATTGTTAATTTGTATTAAGGATAAAAGTCGTGCAATTAAAGTGTTGATCTTTTAGCACATGCTCATAATCAACGGTGATGTTTTAATTGAGAAATAAATATGATTGAAGTTTAATTGGCCTTTGTTTTTCAGTGGTGATTAACTTCCTATGATGATCAAAAACTCTCGTGATCCTACGATCCAAGATTCTCGATCTTTATTCTTAACGGGATTGCGAGAAGTGAAAACGTGTCTCTGGTCAGAAAAAACAATGGCAAGTTGGGCCTGGATTGTTGTTTTAGAATGTCTTTTGACGTGGCATTTTCTTGTTGGTTAGTTGTTGGGCCCTTTTGGTGAATTGGTGGAAAATTAAGATTGGGCTTCCCTCAATAGGCTGATGGTGTTGATTTGATAAGGATATACGGTTGATATCACCAAAGGCTCAGTTGCACCAAAGCATCATAGAGCTTTAGGAATCCTCAAGCAAACATCAAGAAGCTTTGAGGGTAAGAAAAGAGGTCTTGTGCAGACAGTATTGTACTACTTGAATGAGAAGGTGGAAGAAAAGTTAGTAAGTATCCATTCTTTTTATTCTTTATTATTTAAGGTACCTAGTTATTCTTGTTTAAAACTCCCAAACTTCTTAGATTAGTTATACTCTTCAAACAGCTCACTGGTTTAGATACCCTACATATTTAATTAATTGAACCACTATAACATGATATAATATTCAAACCAACAGGATTACTTAATTTAATTTGAAAAAAAATTGTTAACTATATTAACTATCCTCAATTTTAGGTCTACAATTAGCCCTATTCTGCAAAGGAAGTATTCAAAATGCAACTTGTCACAATAAACCATAATTAAAAATTTGTTTGATGCTATAAACTATTCCTTTTGATTCAAATTATTATAATATCTCTAAATTAATGGTGTTTATCAATCAATTTTGATCAAATTACCTAAAAGTCATATTTCTAGCATGAGACAGGTGTAGATGGATTTCTCACTTAATAAGCCTATTGGCAAACAAGTGTTACTGGTGATATGGGACTAATAATTTATGTATTAGTCTATGATTATATAATCAAATGTTATAATTATAAATAAGTAATAATAATTTATTTAGTCATTTTTCTTTGGGTGACTGATTATTAGTGACTAACTATTTATTCATTTATTTGGTTATTTATTTAGTCATTTTTGTTTAGGTGACTAATTATTTAGTCATTTATCTGGTAGTTTATTTAGTCATTTATTTGGTAGTTTATTTATTCATTTATTTAGTCATTTATTTGGTAGTTTATTTAGTCACTTTTATTTAGTCATTTATTTGGTAGTTTATTTAGTCACTTTAGTTGGTGACTAAAAGTGATTTTACTTGGTGACTAAATTAGTCACTTATTTAGTCATCTATACTTGTAAATTGCGAAAAAATAGTAGAATATGATCAATTTTAGTCATGTGACCAAAAATTTTAATGGTGTGACTAAAATTTTTAGTCACATAGTCACATATTTTCCAAAATGTACTAGTGTATGGAAAGCTTCTCTATTTATAATCAAATTAGAATCGCAACTGAAGATCAACACAAAACTACTTTTACAACCCTCTAGGGAACATTCTTCTATCAAATGATTCCTTTCGGTCTTAAAAATGCCAGAGCTGCATATCAATGAGAAATAAAAATAATCCTTCATGATCTCATTCATGTGATAATGGAATATTATGTAGATAGTCTCCTTGGAAAGTCAAAAACAAGAGAATCACATATAGAAATTCTTAGAACCATCTTTGAGCGATTGGAGAAGTACAAGGTACAGTTAAATCGCCAAAATGTTTCTTTGGAGTTCAATCAGGAAAACTACTAGGTTACATCATATATAGACAAGGAATCAAGATAGATCCTAAGAAGGTGAAAGCCATCTTGGATATGGAACCTCTACAGACATTTAAACAACTTTGGGGTTTACAAGGTCGGCTTCAGTCAGTCTGTAGATTCATATCCTAACTGGCAGATAAAGTTCATCCTTTCTCACATCTCTTGTGCAAAGATACCAAGTTCATATAGAATTTCTTGTGTCAAAAGGTGTTCAAATAGTTAAAGCGGTATCTAGCTAACCCACCAGTGCTAGTCGTACCTATTCATGACCAATCTTTAATTCTCTACATCTCGGCTACAACAAGGGCCTTGGGAAGACTTCTCACACAACTAGATGATAATGGAAAGGAACATAATATTTACTACATTAGTAGAAAAATTGTTGGTTATGAGTTGAAATATACTTCTATTGAGTGAGCATGTTTATTTGTGGCCTTTTTTATGAAGAAGCTACATCACTACATGTTTAATAACAGAAAACAACTCATTGCTAAGGTTGATCCTCTCAAGTACCTCCTATCAAAAGATGCTCTCACTGGATGCATGACAAAGTGGGTCATGATCTTAAGTGAATTTTACATTGTATATGTTTACCACAAAGCTATCAAGGGTCAATTAATTATAGATCAACTCACAAACGCTCATGTTTGTGATGATCATCCTATTGTCACCAATTTTCTAGATGAGTCCATCATGACTGTTACCCTGAGCATACAATGGAAGATTTATTTTGATGGATCCTATACACAAAAGGGCTTAGGGGAAGGATTCTTGTTTGTGACACCTCAAGGGGATCTCATTCCTAAATCTTACAAGATCACATTTCCTTACACAAACAATATTGTAGAATATGAGGCCTTGGTAGCAGGCTTTGCCAAGATATTCATTGGAAGATCTCTAACTTGCATGTCTTTGGTGACTCTCAGCTGGTTGTCAAGCAAGTTAATAATGAATTAAAAAAAGAATGAAAAGTTTCTCCCTTACTGTCAGCTGAATAAAGATCTAAAATTACAATTTACATAAGTCACATTTCAACATATTCTGAAAGCTAACAATAGAGCATTTGATGCAATGCTACCATTGCCTCTTTGGTATCTGTGCCAAAGAATAGTCAAAAGTGTGAGTTTCTTGTCAAGAATCTTATGATCCCTTCCTATGACCATCCAAAGTTTGAGATGGTGTGTGAAATCATTGTTCTTTATTCCTCTTGGTACCAAGACATTTATTCCTACCTTTGTGATGAGATCATTCCACTCATCCTTACCACCAATCAACGTAAAATGTCCATCCATCAAACCTCCCATTAGACTATCCTTGGTGGTACCCTTTTCTAGAAACACTTCGATGTACCCCTTCTCAGATGTCTGAACTCAAAGGAAGCACAAATGGCCTTAAAAGAGGTGCACCAAGGAATCTATTGGGCCCACTCCATTGGACTCACCTTGGCCAAGAATTTTCTATGTATTGGATATTACTGGTTGACTATGGAGTAGGACTCTTATCATTTTGTGAAGAAATGCGTACCCTGTCAACAACCTAGAAATTTGGTACATGCACCTGCCCAAGACCTCACACCCACAATTACCACTTACCCCTTCTCACGATGGGGTTTTGACCTTGTAGGAAAGATGTACGCCTCTCTCTCTGGTTTCCCACAGCTTTCCAAGGGCAGGGGTTAGTAGCCAAGGTTCACAAGTGAATGCAAATCTAATATGCAATAACTACTAAACGAATAATCGAAACGTGAGCAATAAAATGTACAAACAATGAAAAGGAAGACAAATGAATGCAAACCCTTCGAAGCTTGAAGCTTCTATTGTTTCTCTCTACTCCTTCTGAAACGCTGTTCTTGATGCTCAGTATTGGCTGGGCAGCGTCTATGACTTGAGAAGCGTCGAGATGTTGATAGTTGCAAAGTGTGTGTGTGATTGCAGGATGGCCTGAATGCTGACAGAGTAATGGCGCTTGTAAACTTGAAATCCTGGATCCTTCAAATGGTTATGAAGGGTCCATTATATAGGAAATGATGATGAAATGAATGGTTGAGATCAATCCCAGAGATGGGGAGATGAACGGTTGTGATCAAAAAGAACAGGAGAGATCCACAGTAAACTCGACCTCTTTATTTGGTTAAGAGGAGATGGAGTTTGGTTAACTGAGGAGCTAATTGTGAGTTACCTTTTTGAACTGAAGAGGTGGGTGAAGTTACCCATGTGAACTGGAGAGATGGGTGGAGTAACCCA
>MU227491.1:5666662-5698438 GCA_018584345.1 Thuja plicata | reverse complement strand
AGCCTGTTGCCTTCTTTCATCTAGCAACTCTAGTTCGCTGAGCCTTGCTACTCTATAGTCTTCGTCTGAAACCAGATTCTTCAATGATATTCTCAAGGATGGGATTTCCACTTCAAGGGGTAGTACCGCCTCTGTTCCATAGACCAGGGAGAAAGGAGTTTCCCCCGTTGGTGTTCTCACACTAGTTCTATATGCCCATAATGCAGGACTAAGCTGTAGATGCCAGTCTTTCCCTGAATCCTTTACTGTTTTTTTTAGTATCTTCAAGATTGTCTTGTTTGTAGCCTCGGCTTGTCCATTACCTTGAGGGTAGTAAAATGAGGAAAAGCCTTGCTTGATATGGAACTGTTCGCATAGGTCTTCGACATCCTTGTTCTGAAAAGTTGTACCATGATCTGTCAGGATTGTTTGTGGGATCCCGTATCGACAGATGATGTGATTGAGCATGAATAGTGCAATCTGTTTACCAATGATGTAGGTGAGTGGAATTTCTTCCACCCACTTTGTGAAGTACTTTGTTTCTGCTATGATGTACTTGTGTCCATTTGCTGAGGAAGGTGTTATCTTGCCCACTAGGTCAAATCCCCACATTGAAAATGGTAGCGGTGATGTGATGGGATTCAGTTCCTGGGCTGGTGCATGGATGAGGTCTCCATGGATCTGACATTTTTTACACCTTTGAACATATTTATGTGCATCTGTCTCAATTGTCGGCTAGTAGTATCCCATGCGGATGACTTTCTTTGCTAAGTTGTTGCCACCTCCGTGGGTTCCACATATGCCTTCATGTACCTCATACAAAGCTTTCTGGGATTCCAAGGAAGTGAGACAATGTAACAACGTTCCATCGAGACCTCGTCTGTATAGAGTAGTGGAAAGGATTGTGTACCTAGAGGCTTGACGTATGAAGGCTTTACGTTGGTTTCTAGACAGGTTCTGGGGGTAAGATTTTGTTTTGGAGATAGGTATAGACTTCTTGGTACCATGGGGATTCAGGACCAACAAGGACACATGCTGATTCTGTGATGTTATGATGGAAATGTGCGATGAACTTTTCACCAATAGATGTTCCTTGGGTTCTTGTCATCCCCCAAGTTGATTTCTTATGTCTCCTCGGCTAGTAGTGCTGATTTTTTCTTCTGTTAAGGGGAGGACAGCTCCTTCCATCTTCTAGCACCTCTGTGAGGTTTTCTCTAGAAGATACGTCTTCTTGTTTAGCTTTTCACCATTTTGTTCTTATCTTCTTCTTCTTTTTTGTATTTTGTTTTTTTGGACTAGAAAGAGGAGCTTCCTCCCCAAAGTATGCTGCTTTGTCCAAGTTGATAGAGAAACCTGCCTTGTGATCCCCTGATGGAATGCCTTCTCTTAGCCCCATGAAATGAGCAATTGCTTCATCATTTTCAAAGACATCAAGATTCGGTGGTCCTTGTTGATCCCACTCTATAAGCTCAGGGTGTCTACAAAAGATCTTTCCCAATTCTTCCAATGGCCACAAGTATATCCTTGCTTCTACTGAATATTTTACCAAATGGTTTAAAGTCATTCCTCTCACTTACACTACAAGCAAGAAAATTTTGAAGTTCATCTTAAATTAGATCATTTGTCTCTATCGAATCCCTCAAGATATCCACATGGATAATGGGACCCCTTTCAAAAATAAGGATGTCATTGATATCTATAGAAAATTTGGCATTACCCATCATTTTCCAATAGGTATTACCCACAAGGTAACAATCAAGCAGAGGATACTAATAAAACTATCATTAAAATCCTCAAAAAAATAGTCAATGATGTTGGTTGTGATTGACACATCCTGTTGAATCCCACCCTTTGGACCTACCAAAACTCCATGTGCACTCTTACTAGAGCCACACCATGTGCCCTCATTTATGGTGGTGCGAATATACTTCCCATTAAAATTGATATCTCATCCCTTTGAATCTCTTTGAAGAATCTAATATCTAAAGAAGAATACAAAGTTTCCTACTTACAAGAACTGCAAATCCTTGATGAACGATTCCTCAATGCCTTGAACCACCTCTGCATGTATCAAAATTTTATTCTCTTGCAGTTCAATAAGAAGATCGAACCTTGGGAATTTTAAGTCGATGATCTAGTAGTACAACATAACATGAAGAATCTCAAGAATTGTGAGAAGAAAGGTAAATTTAAGCCTAACTAGAAGGGACCCTTTGTGGTCACAAAAAATTTGGATCTAGAGCATATCAGATAGCAATAGGAGAGAGAGAACCACTCCCTGATGCTGTCAATATTCTACATTTAAATTTTTTCTATACTTGATCATATTTCTTACTCAGCAATATGATCCTGGAAAATTCCTAAAAAGAAGAAAAAGTTTCTGAAACAATCTACAAAAAATTAAAAAATCCGCAAAAATACAAAAACATTATAAAATATGCTGAAAAAATCATCATCCTAGTGAAAGCCTAATAAACAGGCACCTTGATGATATCAAAAAAAGAAAAATCAAAGCAATAAATCATTTAGTGGTGAAAATTTGGCAATAATCACTCTAAGCATGATCCCTTCTCTGTTTAATTTCCCTAGTCCCATATCTATGCAGGAACACTCTTTCTAGTTTAGTAATTCCTATCGTGTTCTTTGGCAAAGTCCACACATCCCATATTTTTCTCCTTCCCTCTCCGAAAAAGAGTTGATCATGGTCATAATATAAGGACTCATTTTTGGCTGGGACATTTTCAGACACAATGACTACATTTTCTCCTATCAAAATCAACATCTAGATTGAATCATTGTGCTACTTATTAATTTCACAGCTATTGCCAGCGAATTCATGTTTGACATCAATCAATCTTTTCCTGTCAGGATGCATCCTTCTGAATTGTACTTATCAATCCTACATCATCTAAATCTGTTCATGGAAAGAACTATGGACCGAATGAATTCTCGGTCATGAGGCCTTCTTGATGATTTTATCTTTGTGTTTCAATGGAGTCTACTCATTCTTTCCATGATCTTTTATATCTTGGTATATTTTGACCAATGTATACTGGAATATGTGTCTTTTGTGGTATGATCTGTTTGTTGGTGTTTTAATAAATTTTTGTTGATTACACAATCGTAGTTATGCATGCCTCACTGGGGGTAGGGATTCGTGCACTTCCACTAGGTATGTCAAATGACTTGGGTATACTAGGCCTCCCCATGGGTCCATTGCATTGGTTCCATCGTGACTGTTTGATCTACATCTATGTTCCTAAATATACCATTTTTGTCTAAAAGTTCATTCTACACAATAGAATCATGTCATCCATGCTTTATAGCACATGATGCATATCTCTTGTTGCAAAATCAAACTAGGATTTACTCTCTGATGTTAACATGATATAATCCCCAAAGTCCCCCTTTGCATTTAGTTAGTTGCATTGACAATTTCATTTAGCAATCTTTCAATTTTCATTATGTAGCTCCTATTTATTCACTATTCCCCCATCCTGATTGGGGAATCATGTCCCCGATCTACCCTCGGTCTAACCCAAACCCCCTAGGAAGCATCTCTCCATGCCAATTTTTCCCTTTTCTTCATCCTTTTTCCTCCCTTTTTCCCTTTCTTTCGAGAAAATTGCCCAAAAAATTTTTTTTTGCTATTTTCTTGACGGGGCACACCCTCCCTTTCTGTCCATCGTTTCACGACCTCTGGGGCATCTTCCTATTTTCTCTTCTTTGACACGATGTTGATTTCAACACCACATCAAAGAGGAGAAAAATTTAGAAACCTAAAAATGTCCTAATTCATCTATTGATTAAATTAATTATAAATAATTCATTCATTCATTAGTATTTTCATCTATTAATTAAATAAATATTCCTATTTATTTAAATAATTCATTATCCTTTTCTATCTAAAATTAAATAAATTATTATTTATTTAATTTAAGCCTATTTCCTCTATTTATTAAATAAGGACTTTGGTTTATTTTCTAAATTCATAAATCCTCTTCTTTTCATTTTATCCAATCATTTTCAATCACATGGATCAACTTCTAAACCTTCTTATGCATGCCACATGTCATTTATCTCTTCATTTGACCTTTCCCACTTAAAAATTCAACAACTCCCTTCCACGTCTTAATCTTAGCCACTCATCCCTTTTGCCTCTTAATCTCCTTCACCCAAGCCAAAACCCTACCTAACACTTTCAAAAATCTATAAAAAGGAGGCCTTAATCCTCATTCATTTTTTAGAAGAACTAGAGATTATTATTTCTAGGATTTATTATAGTTAAATCATTCTTGAGCACTTGATCACTTTTAGTTTTCATTATAGTTTAGTTTCTTTGATAATTTGCATTAGATAATCTATAAATTACATGTTAGGTAATGGAATCAATCTAGTTGGTTTTCATATTACATTGAATTCTTAGCTTACTATTTCATTTCATTCCCTAGTTTAATCTTGCATCTTTCATTCTAGCTTAATCTTGGATTCTATAGATAAATCTTTTCATTTTCATTTAGTTAAGCTTGGGGAAAGTTCTTCATACTTTTTCACAATCACTTCACTCATCATAGCTTGCATCTTAATATTTCCTTTTTTCTTTGCATGCAAGCTTTATAGTGGACTATTGTATTGTGTTGGGAGAGCACACCCACAAATTATCTAATAGAAAATAAAACAAGTTTTATTGGGTGCCCTTTTTTTAGCTCATCTGAGGTTGTGGTGGAAATTGTAGTATGTTGTGAGTTTAGTTTGAATATGTTTAGTGTAGGTTGAATCATTGTTTTTTCTTGACTTTGTATGTTTTAGCTTGCAGCATACTAATGAGATTTTTACTACATACAATATTCTCATAGTTCATTCCTTCTAAAAACTTCATTTTATCACGTAAACATGTTCTTGCATTATTACATACTTTTCTTTTGTTTCCTTGAATGACTTCAGCTTGTATCGAAATCCATCATTTTTTAAGGAATAGGTATTTTTCATATCTATCATGTACTACATGATAATAAAATTGACATGGTCTCCCTAACAACATACGGAAAACATCCATAGGCATAATATAACATAGTACCTCATCATGATAGTTTCCAATTTTGAACTTTATGAGATATTGTTTTTTTATCAAAGAATTGTGGTCCTTTCCCAGCCAAGTAATCCTTTAGGAATTTTGATGCCTCCTTCTCTCTAACTTCAATTTATTAACCATTTCCTCTTTAATGAGACTATTAGTACTAACACCATCTATAATGACATTGAAAACTTTACAATTATACTTGCATCATGTGTGAAACAAATTATTTATTTGTGTTAGTTCATTCTCATTATTTAGCAAGGATCTTCTGGTAAAACAAGAACCTCTCCTTTTTCAACATCTTCACAATGTAAATACTCAACACCTCATCTACATGTGAAACTCATGTGTTGTCCTATATTCAGCATGGGAAGGAAAACCGTGTGATATAGCGAATTAATTCCTATATCGCAAGGGTAAATAAATCAGGGTAGCGATATCTTGATAAGATGTGAAAATATTTTCACTTGAATATGAAATAATTTCACAAGATTTACTTGGAAAACAATTAAAGGGATTATTTTACCAATATATTAAAGTCATGGTAGGGTGAGGAAAATTTTAATAAAAATTGGTGTATAAATTTGTGTGAGAGGTAATTATGTTACCGCAAAAGACTGAGTGCATAATGTTTTAGAGACAGAGAAATTTGTTTTCATTGCTGGAACTTAGCATGGAAATGTTTTTACATAGAGGGTGGAATATTTACTCATGGGGGTGAATTTAATTTCCATTTTTACGCAAATGAAAATATTTAGAGTTATATTAATAGAATATATTGAGAAGTACTCGTAGAAGAGAACATGGAACACTATGGAGGAAAAGCAAACCCTAAAAAGGTTGATAAAATACCTTTCTAAAATCAATAAGGTAAAAGCTATATTTTTGAAAATTCTGCTTGAAAGAAATAATTTCATATGAAGGAGTAATATTGGAAGAGAATAAGAAGTGAAATGTTTTCAAGAAGAGACTCGTATAAGGAAAGAATAATTTTCCCTAACTCCATTATAAAGAAGGGGATATTTAAAATGCAAAAGGAATAATTGCATTAAAGATTTGGAGATCAAAGTTTATTAATAAATAATTAACTATTATTGACCTTTGGGATAAGGAAAAAAAATAGGTTTTTTGTGAAACATTGTAATGGTTGAAGCGCTCTTTTAACTTTATAAAAGGTAAATCAGTTGGTGAGGAGGTTAAGCCTAAGTCTTACAGAGCCTAAAGTGTAGGGGAGCTCAACCATTAATTGGTTGATCTTGTTCATTGGAAAAATTACTTGGAGAGTTTGAGCACAAAGCTTGGCATACTTTATAAATTTTCTAATTTGTTAATTTGGGAACCAACACACTCTTCCTTGCAGTGGCATCAATTCCACATCCCTTCCCCTAACTTTAACTACATTGTTCCATTTCATAGTTACCCCAATTCTATCATAGTACAATTTGTAGGATGCATGTCTACATCCCATATCAGTAGTATGTCTATACATGTGTGTGGGTGTGTACATATATGTATATGTGTATATATAGTTATGTTTGTCCACACACACACACACACACACACACAGATATATATATATATGTGTGTGTGTGTGTATACACATATATATACATATATATATACATATACATATATATATATAGATATATATACATATATATATGTATATATACATATATATATATATATATATGTATATATATATAAGTGTGTGTGTGTGTGTGTGTATATATATATCTTAAAAGAGCCTATTTTCTAATTATCTTCCACTTATATATGTGTGTGTGTGTGTGTGTGTGCTTGTGTGTGTGTGTGTCTGTGTCTTTCAAGACCTATAGACACCATTTTGGTGATTTTGGGATCTGATGACTTTATGCTTGATTCTTGCATCTGTCACTTTCTTCCTCCATACTTTATCACACTCCCCTAGACTCGAGAAAGCTTCAAGAAAATAAATGCATGGATAAGGTCATCCAGGTTGGCCTTGTCTTGGAGCATTGTGCTTGATTTTTCTCTAGGCCCAATGCAGGGTTGTTTCTCCTAGATCTTTAATTGTGGTTGGCCTATGCAATATTAAATCCTTAAATGAGTATAAAAGGACATAAAGGTCTCTCATTTGATAACCATAACCATAGAGATAGATACACATATGCATACATAATTGTAATATATTGGTGATTTCAAAATCAAGTGTAATCAAGCTTATTGAGGATTTGGATTCAATATTTCAAGGAAAGCATAACATTCAAGATCTCCAAGTCTCCATTTCTTCAATATCCATTGAATCAAAGGAAGTCTTCTCTCATTGATGCAATTTTCTCTCCCATGATGGAAAAGTAGAGGAATTTATGAGAAATAAATAATATCCATACATATATTCTTCTTCTCTCTCCTTCTCCTTTGAGGTTATCAAGCATACATTCATTCAATATCTAAGATTGGAAAGTGTAGATCCATGTATTTATGAAGGCATCCTTGATTCTACATCTCAATAATACACATATAAGCATCATCATAGGTTTGACAGATCTCAATATCCATCCATGGGGGTTTTACATACAAGGTGAATACTAACATTTATCTTGTTTTCATTTCCTTTATGCAATCTCTATTTCATTTCAAGGTTGATTATTATACAAGGGTTTGAACAAGGCAAACCCCTTTCCAAAACATTTTCCCCTTCTTTTTTGTGTGCACGAGCAGGTTGGGGAGTTTTGGATCTATATTTGGGAGCTTTAGATATAATTACAAAACCTTGGGAACTTTCATCAGATTTGGAGTTAAAAGGACAAGGTTGGAATTTCCACCCTCATCCTAGAATAGGTCGTCTAGGTCAGCCTCATCATTTGAGACTATAATTTTCATAGAAAGTATTTATAGACATCAGAAGCCCAGATCCATAATTTTACCTAATTCTGACACCTCTACGATAGTCAAAATCAGATCTGAAGATCTCTTTTCCTCTTCCTTCTTCAAGGTGAGTCCATTCTTACTATTTATTTCCTTGCACTTACTTTTATATATCAGATATTGAATTAGATCTTACTCTCACTTATATATTGTATTAGCACCCCTTCATCCATTTTGGGTTGTGCTAATCTAATTTTTTTGAGGGTAAGCCTTTTGGGAGAACACTTTCCTTAATGCAAAATATAATTTGGTGAGTTATCTACACTCCTATAATTTCTCACCATTTTCTATTGTACATTTTGGTGATCTCAATGCATGACATTTCCTCTTTTGATCTTGGTGTTAGATTCCCTTTGTATACATTTAGACATATAGATATATTTTGTATGCATTTACATCATATTGTTACAATCTGTGTATTTGGGCAATTAGGTAGTCTTTGGATGATATCCTTTCTATTGTATGCATAGGTTTATATCTTTGTATCTAGATCTTCATTGCATGTTTTTTCATAATCAAATATCCTTGTGAATTCTTTACATTACATGTTTGAATTTGATTACATATTTCCTTGAAATCTCATAATTTCATTGCATTTATTTCATTCCCTTGTGCATGAGTGTTATCACTTTGAGTCCAACCTATAGTATTCTGGTTAGAAGAAGTTGTATACTTATGGGTTCCTTTGATCCTAAGACCTCATTTTTTCCTAGGAACCTTGATGAGACCAACATTCATCTTAATGATATCAATACTATCAAAAAAAAAAAACTCTTCTCATGATGAAGATGAATCTTTAAGAGTTCCTCTTGTCCAAGTCCAAAAAATTTCCCATGATTTTGAAA
Organism: Thuja plicata; assembly: GCA_018584345.1. Classification (NCBI taxonomy): domain Eukaryota; kingdom Viridiplantae; phylum Streptophyta; class Pinopsida; order Cupressales; family Cupressaceae; genus Thuja; species Thuja plicata. Next base: position 5,689,627 of record MU227491.1, on the reverse strand, counting down.
TTTTTTAACAATGGTTAGGTCAAGAAAACTCTAATCTTGAGGCTCTTTCTATTGTAGAAGACTTAAGGAAAATTATTCATAATGATGAACATGGTGTTAACCTCTTGTGTAGAATTTCACATCTCATTCATAACAATATAAATCTTATTAAATATTGTGCTCAAGAGTTGGATTCATTCCACCTACTACAAATGTTGAAACTTCATTTCTTATTTCTACTTCTATTCCTAGTGTGTCCACTTATGTTTCACCTATCATAACAACTTCAATTCAAAATCTCAATCCTACACATGTGAGTCTTCCTAGTCCTACTCTTCCTTCTCTCCCTTCAAGTGCTCCATGTGTTTCATTTCCATCATCAATGCCTACTTACCATAGTTTCCCTTTTTCATATTCAAGCATTCCTTCAATTTCCAAGAATGCTCCTAATGTTTCTCATGTTTCTATCTTTCTATTGATTCTACCATTAATAGTTTGGCTCAAACTATGTCTTCTTTGCATTTAAAAAAATTCTCCATGACTCAATCCAAGTTCAATTCCTACTTGTGATATTTCTATTCCTTTGTCTTTGGATATTATTAATTTTGTTATCCCATAAAATATGGAGATTCCTCACCTTGAGACTTATAATGGTAATGGTGATCCTTTGACTCATGTGAAAAATTATCAAACCTTGTGTAGAGATTTCACTCATGGCCATGGGTTCCTAGCGAAGTTTTTTACTAGAACATCTTGAGACAAATTCTTGCAATGGTATTGTTCTTTACCTCCTTATTCCATTGATTCCTTTCACAATCTTGCTAATTCTTTCATTCAAAAATTTCAAAACAACATTGGTCCTCAAATTTCTTTGAATAATTTAATGCATTATAAACAAGGTTTTAAATAAAATGTAAGTAACATCATTGGTAGATTTAAGCATTTTCAATCTCAAATATCTTATCATGTGTCTGATATTGATGTGTGGCACATTTTTATTGCTAATTTTAAAAAATACATTAGAGATAAGATACTTCTTTCTGAATTCTCTTCTTTTCCTCAATTGTGTATAGTGCTTCATCATTGTCAACTTCAAGTGAGTCGATTTGAGAGCACCAAACCAATTAATCATGTTTCTATTGATAAGAGTGATGTCCCATCCAAAAGTTTCAAAAAATTTCATAAACTAAAAAAAATTATCAAATCAACAACTCATCCAACAACTATCACTCATAAAAAAATGGATCATGAGTGAGAGGGAGGAGGAGGAGAAAAGGCGAGAGAAAGAATTTTGAATTTCAAAATTGGAGGTAAGTTGGGGGTAGATGGATCTGCTACAGGATCTATGACAGCAGGTGTAGAGATTGTTGTTAGATCAGTGGAAAAATATGGAGGATCTATGATGGTACTGTCCAGCGGGGATAATGGGTCAGAAATGGGGCCAGAGGAAAAAAAAACCAAAAGATTTAAATGTTGGGGGAGAATCATCTTGAGGTAAGTCACATGGTCTCTTCGTTAATCTGGGGAAAGGGAAATGGGTGGGTCTCTTTGGCTTAAAACCCTCAGGTAAGTCCTTATTCCCTAGAGTGAATATTTTAAAAAACCCACTGCAAGGAAAGTTTGGTATTGATATACCAGATTAGTTAGTGGACAACATGGTTTCTATCATGGCTTCTACTATGGTAGGAAAAATTTTGGGTCCAAGACTGAATATAGATCTAGTTAGATCCTATGTGGATAAGAAATGGAGGCTAAAAGGTCAAGTTGATGTAGCGGCTATGCCAAAAGGTTTTTTCTCCTTCAAATTCTCAAATGGGGAAGACCTTTCAAAATTTCTGTGTGGGGTTCCCTGGATGATGGGAAAATCCTCATTATCTCTACAAAAATGGACGACCAGCCTCGACTACAATGATAGCTTCTTTACTAAAGCTCCGGTTTGGGTTCATATTCCTGGGATGCCTCTGGAATACTGGCATGAAGACATTCTAATCGCTATTGCAGGATCATTTGGGGAGCTTCTATCTATATATCCAATGACAGAAGCCAGAACAAGATAAGTTTATGCAAGTATTTGTGTTAACATTCAGCAGAATGTAGATCTTCCTCAGGTAATAACCCTGAAATTCAAACTAGGGACATGGAATCAGGATATTGAATATGAATCGATGCATTTTGCATGCTTTATATGTAAGAAATCTGGTCACTGGGCTAAACATTGACCCTAGAAGCCTCAAAAGGATAAGAAGAAGGACCAAGATCAAATCAAAGGATAGATAATGGAATGGAAAAGAAAAATAGAGGAAACAAATGTCATCCCCAAAATTCTAGAAGGAAATAGGGATCAGATGGAAGAAAACATGAATGAAAAAACAAATGAGAATAATTGAAAGGATAAAAAAGAGGAAGTTGTCCAAGAATTTGATATGAAAATTCTTGAAGAAAGGACAACTAAGTTCACAAGTTAGAATATAGTAGCAGAAGAAAGACGGGAACTTGTCACAGTGGAAATTAAAAAAAATGAATAAAGGATAGAAGAAAATGTGACTCCTTCAGAAGAAAAATAAAGGTACTCTAAAGAAGATGAGTCTCTGGAAGAATCAAAAAATAAAACAAAACAAAAGTCAGAGGAAAAATTGGAGAAGGAGACTGATTCAACTAAGGGAAGGAAAATTGAATCCCCAGCTGATCAAAACCAGAATGATAAATAGAAAAATAAGAAAGAGGAAGAAGCTAAAGAAAAATCTTGGTCATCTGTGGGATACTCTAGGAAGGGATCGGGTGAAAAAGGCCCAAAATCCCTTGAAGGAATCCACTCTACTTATGAAATTAACTCTAGCTTAGGAAAGAAATCTGAGAGTTCCTTAATGGAGAAATCGACTAACAAGACAGGAGGCCAAAAACTAGGAGTCTTGACAAGACAACAGAAAGGAGACATAGGGACTTCAAAACTAGATAAAGGTAGAAAATCAGAGAAAACACAAAGTGAAGAGGAAGCAAAATAGAATATTGCTGATGGAAAACAACTCACTATCCATCAGGTTTGTTCCCCAATCCTTAAATGAAGATTATTTCATGGAACATTCGAGGACTCAATGGTCCTCACAAGAAAGATGTTGTTAGGAACATAGTTAGAGATTCTAAACCTAATATTCTTTTGATTCAAGAAACTAAGATGACCAAAGATAAAATAGAGAACTTGAAGCTGTTAAAAAATGGGAAATGTTTTGGTAGTAGTTCTGAAGGAGCTCTTGGAGGATTGGCTATCTTCTGGAATCAATCTCGTTTTAATTGTCAGCTTCTAAAAGAGGATAAAAATTTCCTTGCTGCTAAATTCTGGAGCTTAAAGGACACTTTCTCTTGGACCCTTATCAATCTTTATGCTCCCAACACAAAATCTGGAAGACTTAAGCTCTGGAATAATTTGCACGATCAGATGGAAGTTAGTCAGGAAAACAACTTTCTTATAATGGGAGAATTTAATACTCCATTAAAGCAGGAAGATAAAATGGGAGGAAACTTATCTCAAGTGGAAAGTAGAGTAGATTTGATGGAATTTATTATTAATGAAGGATCGCTAGATGTTGATCTAGAAGGGATCAACTATACTTGGTCTAATCATAGGGTGGGAGCTGATCTCATTCAAGTTAAGCTTGACAGGGTGCTAATCAATTCAGAATGGTACACTATGTTTTCCTGTGCCCTTTCATCCCTCACCAAAATTGGTTCGGATCATTTCCCCATATCCTTTAATATTCTTCCTTTCACAGGAAAAATAAATGCTCCCTTTAGATTTGAGAAGATGTGGCTAGACCACCCTGATCTGGAAAATAAAATAAGGGACTGGTGGAATATTAAAGTGGAAGGAACACCAATGTTCAAAGTGGTGAAGAAATTGGCTAATGTGAAATCTAATGTTAAATGTTGGAACAAGAACATCCATGGCGACATCTTCCAATCCAAAAATAAAACCTAAATGGAACTGAAAGAAATCCAGGAGGAAATTCAAAGGAATGACTTATTTGAAAATCTGAGAACTCAAGAGAATGTTGTCCTTGCAAACTTTCACAATATTATTGCTAAAGAGGAGAATTTATGGAGGTAGAGATCCAAATCTCTTTGGTTGAAAGAAGGAGATAAGAATACTAGATTCTTTCATCTTACAAATCTTAAACACAAGGCAATAAACAAAATCCATTCCTTGTCTGCAACCAATGGTAAAATCACCAAAGAAGAAGAAATAAGGGAAGAAATGATGGGGTATTTTGCGATCTTGCTATCCAAAGTTCAAAATCTTAACTTAGAAGACCAAAGGAAATTAATAGCCTTGATTCCTTGTAAACTAGATCATTCTGCTAATGTTCTCTTAAAAGCTATCCCCTCGGATACTAAAATTAAGAAGGTTGTCTTTTATTTTGAAGGAGTGAAATCTCCAGGTCCTGATGGGTTCCAGATGTTTTTCTTCTAGCAGTTCTGGAGCATAACTGGGAAAAATGTATGTTCAGTGGTTAAAGAGTTCTTTGGAACTAAATCAATCCTTAAGTAACTTAATTCAACTTTTATAGCTCTCATTCCTAAAAAACTTGGAGCAGATATGGTTGATGGATTTAGACCAATAAGTATATGCAACTCCTTATACAAAATCATCTCGAAGGTCATGACTACTAGACTTCTGAGATTATTTCCTATTCTAATCTCTCCTCAATGGAATGGGTTTGTTCCTAGAAGACAAATCTTGGACTCTATTATGGTGGTGCATGAGAATATTCATTCTCTTCATGCCTCTAAAACACAATGATTATTGATCAAATTGTACTTGTCAAAAGCCTATGATAGAGTGGATTGGTCTTTTCTGTCAAATATCCTTAGCTCTTTTGGCTTTGATAAAGATGTGATAAGAATAATTATGTAATTGGTGACTATGGTGACTTCTTATGTGCTTGTTAATGGGGGATATTCTATTTTATTCCACCCCACAAGAGGTTTGAGCCAAGGTGATCCGATCTCCCCCATTCTCTTTTCTATAATGGCGGAAATCCTTGGAAGATACATCAATAGTATGGTTATGAAAGGTCAGATTTCTGGTCTACAACCCTCCTCTACTCTGCAAAAGTGCTCACATGAACAATTTTTTGATGACACTATCATGATGGGGGAAGCCTTTGTTAAGGAAGCAAGGAACATGAAAAAGGCTTTGAATACTTATACAAATTCTTTTGGTCAATCAAGTAACTGGGAGAAGACTCTTTTCTTCTGCAATACTCCTGAAGAAAGACAAAGGAAGATCTCTACCATTTTGGGATGCAAGATGGGGAATCTTTCCTCTACCTATCTGGGTCTCCCTCTATGTCATAAACCAGATGATTCTTTTTGGAATGGTATCCTTGACCATTTTCACAACAAGCTAGTATGATGGAAAGGAGAAACTCTTAGTCAAGCTAGAAAAGTTCAGCTTCTAAAATCTACTCTCCAAAATCTTCCAGTCTATGCGCTCAGTCTCTTTAAAATTCCTCAGAAGTTTGTTGACTTGATTGAAAAAATTTAGAAAATATTTCTATTGTTTAGAGTTGAAGAGAAGAAGAGGTTAAGTCTTGTTTCTTTGGAGGTGGTGTGTAAACCTAAGAATTTGGGAGGGCTTAGTATTAGAAGCATAAAAAATACTAATAAGGCTTTGCTGGAAAAATAGTGTTGGAGAATCTTTGAAGAGGAGAAGGAATGGAATGCCATTATCAAGAGAAAATACAATTTGACTTCTTTGGAGGAAATGCTAAGGAACCCTTTGTATATCAAAGGTTCTTTCATTTGGAATAGTATTAGGAAAGGAAGGGACCTGATTAGAAAAGGGATAAGATGGAAGCTGGGAAATGGTAGGAAGATTAACTTCTGGAATGATAACTAGCTGAAGGAAGAAGCTCTTAGTGAGAAGCATGAATGGATGCCAGTGATTCTGGAATGTGAAGATATAGTTGGAGAAAAGGTTTCTGATTACTGGATCAATGAGAAATGGGTGGACCTTAGCTCCTTTGATGAAACCCTTAATTTGGTCAATAAGCATCTTAATCCTTGGTTTGTAAGAGAAATTGAACATGACTCTTTGATTTGGGGTCTGTAGGCTAATGGAAAATTTTTGGTTTCTTCTGCTTCTGCGCTTCTCTTCTCCAAGGAAGATCACCCTATTAGTTATTAGGTATGGACTAATAAGCTTATACCTAAAATTAACATGTTCTTTTGGCTCCTTGTTCAGAACAAAATTATTACTATGGATAATCTTTGTAAAAGGGGATTTAGTATGCCTAAAAAATGTACTTTTTGTTTCTCCGAAGCTAAAAATTTTAACCATCTTATGATTCATTGTACTTATACCTGTAAAGTGTGGATCTCTATTTTCAATTATTTAAATCTGGACTGGGTGAAACCAAATAACTTCTAGGATATAGTTAAACAATGGCATTTCCCCCTTAATGGTAAATAAGCCAAAGACGTTTGGAGGTTGTTTCTTCCTCACTTCACTTGGAGAATTTGGAAGGAAATAAATAAAAAAATATTCAGAGAAAAAATCTCATCCTTTGAAATAGTGGCCAATAGTATTTGCAGAAGCTTGATGAAAAATTTCAAAGGTTATCTTCCTAGAGACTCCCCCTGTAAGAACACTCAGAGTTTAATGGATATTCTTAATAGGAATAATAAGGAGCAGAAAGAAAAGGATTTAAATTTGAGGGAAAACACAAGATGGGTTGCTCCTCCGATTGGCTGGGTCAAAGGTAATTTTGATGGGGCAGCTAACGGGAATCTAGGAAGAGCTGGAGTGGGAGGTATAATAATAGACTTTGCTGGTAATTGTTTGGGAGTTCTTTCTGCCCCTCTGGGAGTTCAGACTAATCATTTTTCCAAAGCAATAACAACCCTTCAATTTGTAATGTTGGCTAAAGAATTAGGTTTTTCAAATTTTTGGTTGGAGGGAGACTCTCTAAACATAATAAATTGTATTAAGGGTAATTATGAGGCTTCCTAGAAAATTAGCCACATAATTGATAAAATCAAATCTTTAATGCTCTTTTTTAAAGAAAGACGCATAAACCATGTTTTTAGGGAAGGAAATAAGTCAGCAGACAGCTTAGCTAATGTGGGGGCTCAAATTGATGTCATCCAATCATGGAGAGGGGAAGTGGATCTCAATATGGAGATTTTCTGTCTTATCAGGTATGATAAGATTAACCATATTGAAGGCTCGATTAAAAAACATAATTAATCATGACAACTTCACTTAATTTGAAGTGTTATGATAGTTGTCACTCGAGGGATGCGAGATTCATGAACATTGTGACTTCACACAGTTTGTGAGTTTTAGTGAGCATTTTGAAATAGAAAAACCACAACAGTATTTCCTTTTAGTGTTTTGCGTTCCAGCCTTCTCACTCTCTAAAAATATAGAAATCTTTGAGCATCATGGGGGGTGGTCAAAAGAGGGAGGAGCCGATGGACTATACAAAGTGGAAACAAAAGAATAAATTCTAGAAGAGGCTGAAGAAGGGTGGTGTGACCCAGTATTTGGAGAAGCTTCATGGATGGGACAAAGAGATTACAAAATAATTTACAGACAAATGGAAGAACGGAAAGGTGAATATGTGGGGAAAGTCCTTTACTTTTACTATGAGCATAATCTCAGAAATTACGGGCCTTTCCTATGAAGGCATGAAGTTTTACAGGGACAATAAGCAGATTGGGACTCAAGCCTTCAAAATCTTCCCAAAAATTGAAGAAGAAGCCCTTTTGAGCAAAGGGACAGGGGATTATGTGGATATCAAAAAAATTAAGACTCACTGGGCGTACACTTTGACTATGATAATCGAGTATTTCACCATGGATGGTCGCTACTCCAAAATTTACAACCTCCATTTTGTTTTGGAAAATTATTTTAGGCACAACAAAAAGGTGTCATTTCCCTTTTATCTTCTAAGCTCGCTACATAATAGTGTCAAGAAGCATAGGAAAAAAGTGAGTAACCTGGTGCTTCATGTTGGACTTATTCTGTTAATTTCATAATATGGTAGAAACCAAATCCCATAACCCATCACCAAAAGGGTAAAAGGGAATGCTAAGAAAGTTAAGAGGGATAAAAAAAAAGAGATCCTGAAGAAAAGTGTAAGAACCAAAAAGAAATTGAATCTCGAAGGCAGGAGGAGATTGAAGACCAAACCCTAGATAGTCAGGGTAATGAAGGTGAGATTCAGAAAGAGCGGAAGGAAGATTCACCCGTGACTGAAGAGGAAGCTCAAGAGATAAATGAGGAGGCTCTAGTGAGTGATAAAGATGAACAGGTGAGCAAGGAGGACACCCAGACAAATGAGGAGGATACACCTATGACTGATGAGGCTAAGAACAGGGATAATGAAGCTGGAAACCAAGAGGTGGAAAAGATGAAGAACAAAAAGAGGGAGAGGACAAGGAGGATAATAATAAGGAAATGAATTATGGTAAGGGCAATGAGGAATATATTGAGCAGCTGTTCTTGAAGGTTGGAAATTTAAAAAATAAAAAATAGAGAACGGACCTTGATCACAAAACTATGGTAGGGTTTGATAGTGATGACAGAATTAGTAAAAGCAAACAGGATCGCGAGGCTAGCATGGAGAATTGGCTTAGTGAGAAAATGAAGACCATGAAGTAGCACCTGAATGAGATGCAGGAAGCTATGGAGCCCTTCAAATACAAGCTAGAATAAATGGAGAAGGACATGTTGATTAATGTTAAAAACAACAACAGTGATGAGGAGATCACTGCTAGAGTCTACGCTCTTGTGGAAGAAAAGCTGCAAGATATGAAAAAGAAAATTAGCCACAACAGGCACATGATAAGTATCATTCTAAAGCACAGTAATGTAGGGCTTCAATTTTATGTTTGAAACCTGAAAGTGTTATATGCTTACCTGGAGAGTAGTCTGGTAGAAAATACCATAATTACTATAGATGACAAAGCAGGGAGCTCGGGCCTAGCGACTAGAACCCGAAGTGGCATTAAAAGGAAAGTCCCAAAGATGAAAGTGTTGAAGGAGTCCATTGACAAAATGGAAGAAATGAAGAAAGAGGTGGAGGAAGCCTATCAAAGTATGATGCATCTTTTTTTTTGTTCTGGAAACTTTGCTGGAAACTGTGCATTTTTTTGGCAGTTTTTTGTATTCCTTTTTTTGGGTTTTGGGTGTCCGTTGAGGTCTTGCTTTTTGTTCATAGCAGGCTTTCTATGTTTGTATGGGCTTATGATTATTATCTCTAGTACTCAATTGTAAAAGGTTTTTGGTTCCTTTCAAAACCTATTTTTACCTTAATAAAAAATAACTCATCCAACAATGTTGATGAACAAGTGGCAATAGCACCCAAAGGTTTGACTCCTTTATCATATTTTTCTAAACATGCTCGTAATTACTCTAATCTTTCTAAATATTTTCATAATGTGATGTTGAAGTTAATTAATTATAATGTGTTAACACTTCCTCCTATCAAACCAATTGACACATCCAAGACTTTTCCCAAATCCTTTGATGCCAAAGCGTTATGTCAATTCCATCGTCAACTCGGTCATGATACTGAAAACTGTTATAGTTTGAAAGAATTTATCCAAGATCTTATTGATTCTAAAGCTATATCTATTGAAGGTGACAATGATCATGGAAAAAAATATGTAGCACCTCCCAACCAAAATTTTCAAATCTACACCAATCCTTTTCCATCTCATTCAACCAATACCATTACCCAACCTTCATCTTCTTCTAAATGTACTGACTATGATGACAAAATTAATGAGGCTAATTATGTTGTCAGCCAAGTTTATCAAGTCAAACCTAAAACAACATCTAATCATTTCATTACCTTTGATCCTATTGAGACAATTAAAGCACCTGATGGTCCCCTCTACATTGTTGCAAGGGTTGTTGACCTTACTTCCCATGGTGTCCTTATTGATCCCACTTGCATGGTGAATATGATAACTAAAGAACATATTTATAGAAAATGATTGAGACATTATTTATATGATAGATCCAGCGTTATGATCCAAACTTGCAATAGTTTCCTTTATCCTTCCCATGGGTCCATTTCATTTCCTGTCAAAGTTGGTTGTAAAACTATAGATTCTACCTTCATTGTCATCCCAATTTCTAATATTTCAATTTAAAATTTGTGGATTCTCCTATTCATAAATGTCTTAAATATCCTCATAATGGATAAATTATAATTGTTAACCATAGTTTGTACCATCCTTCAGTGTCTCACAACTTAGTTGACCTTGATTTATTTTTGCCTTCTATGCCTCAACCAAAGAAAACTCATCCTAAAAATCTCTTTCAATAATACCAAGCCTACAAGGTCCAAAATATTTATGTACTTAGAAAACCTAAATATTTTCCATCTCTTTTCCCTGATCGTGGACTTCTTCCTACACCACCTACACCTTCTATATATGCTTCTGCACCACTTCCTATTTATTAGACAGATTATCCTCTAGTCATCTCTAAACATAGTATGGCTCATGTTTTTCTTCCTCCTAAAGAAGAAAAGGACCCAATGTTGATTGATCCTGACCCAAACCAAATCTTAAGCAAAAACAAATGCAACTATCATGCTCCTAATCGCCATCGTAAGTGTCATGCTAGAGCCCATCAACATGCTTCTCAAAATATTTCTTCACCTCATACGCCTACTCATGCTTTGCTTCCCTTTGACTAACCCATGCTTGAGCCAATGGAGGAAATTACTTTAAACAATTTAAAAATGAATGAACATGACAATTGTATTCATATCTTAGATTCTATTACACTTAATTTGGATGAAGAATATACTCTTGATGATGATGTGCTTGCTGCTAACAATGATATTCATGCTAGTGATTCTGATGACATGTATGAGACTATTGATATTGTTCATGATTTACTATCTATGCTTTCACAATAGTCATCTATCACTCCTAATGACAAACAAAGTGACATATCTTCACAGCATGGTCCTTTTTTGGAACTGGCTATTTTTCCATCTATTATGCTTGATATTTCTCCTATTTTGTGTTTCCCACCTTCCCTAAACAATATAGAATGATATGGGGGTAGGTGATACACTTGACCAGCTCCTTTTGTGTAGTGGTTTCTATGTGTTTTCCTATTGTAATGTGCTTCCTTCCTGATGTGTTGCATGTTATATGTTTTGTTTAGATTTGTTTAAACAACCCTTGTCACTCTATTGGCTCGAGGTGATAAAGGAATCACAATTTCATAAACATTATTCTATTTGTATCTCTCTTTTTCTATATATATTTACATGTTATATTGTGCATGTGTCATAGTTTATAAATGTGTCTTTGTGTTGTATCATTGGTACGATGCAAAATGACACTAACTCATTTGTATGCATTTTCTGATGAACGGTTCCGATGAACCTTGTTGTTTTCTTTGTGTCATCATAAATTAAGAGGTTAATTGTGTCATTTTTTGTATTTTTTAAAAACTTTCCTGACGTCCGTCAAAATTTTTACGTATATGAATTTTGTCAAAAAGTAAGGCAAAAGGTCGTCAAAATTCTGACGACAAAAAGGAATTTTAAAAACGTAAAAAAAAATCGTTAGGGTTACTCAAGTATAAAATATAAATGCAACTGTATTTTTTGTGACTGCAACAATGGTTTGTTAGGTTTGTGAAGGTTATAGGCCGAAAATTTTTTTATAGTCTCATTTTGTTGCCTTTGAAGAAAAATCATGTCAAACAATATAGATCTAGAACAAAATAGGGAGACAATTTCTAGATTGTGGTCTAACTTGAAAACAAAGGTGATGGAAAATGTTATTTTCCCTACAAAAATTGCAAGGGATTAAAGATGAGAAGAATTTTAATCACAACAGGTGAGAAGCATTGTAGCGAGAATGGTCATAGTTAAGGGGGGTATAATTATCATCCATTGGAAAAAATTTCATTATATGTTTTTATAGTTACTGCATTTGAAAATGTCTACATCATTTTGATAATTTATATAAATTAAAAATTACTTCATGGTCATAGTTTATTTATGTTTATCATTATTATATAGGTGGGGCACCCTAGGTGATGGAGAGCTCTAACTCACAAGAGCTTTCTTTCTCTTATCAAGGCCTTTCCAATGACCTTACTAGGGTACTTATCTCTACCCCAACCAAAGGAATCTCCTATGGTTCCTCTACTCCAACTAGAGCTCTCTACCAACTTAAAACTCTCTTCAATCCTTCACAACTCAACTATGCATCCATAGGCTCAATTCAAGGCATTTATGCTCCAAAATGTTCTTGACAATAGAAATAGGTTTTCACACTATTTCCCCTTCACCTTATATCAAACTTGATCCACTCTGATAGGTTATTTCACAGATTTTCCATCGATTTCATGATTTCCTAGTTTTTTGGCCTTGTAGCCTTTTTAGCCCAATTAGACCTCCTAAAATCACCAAACTTGGAATACCTTCCAATCCACCTTAACAACCCACAAAAATAACTATGGATTCTCTCTAAGGACCTCCTAGGATTCAATATTTCCTATGTCTTAGGTCTCCATAATGTTCGTACATAGGACTTTCAGCAAACCCCTATTTTAAGGGTTTCTAGGGCATGTAAACCAGTCTAACTTCTTTAGTCTCACTAAGTGCACTAATGGATTCCTCTTAATTTATCCTTGCAACCACATATCCTTGTCACATGCGCCTACATCCTCCAACTTGATATTGGCACAAACCAATCCATTAAACAAGGTTTCTTGCCTCTGTAACTGTGCAAACTCCTAACCGGATACCTATGTACTCACCTAGGGCCTACTTGCATAAATAGATCCCTTCCAAGTGTCCATTTAGTTTCAACCACGGGAACTCAATAAGGAGTCATATTTACATGGTTAGCATTGTTCAGGACAGCAAACCAGAAGAACTAAAAGAATTTACAAAATGAAAAAGAAATGTACCAAATTCTCAAATTAACTCAACAAAGATTAATTACATAACAAGAAATAACACTTCAAAGCATTACATTAGACCATTGAATCTATTAAGGTTGGATGATGACTCAAAACTAGTCTCAGTATCACAAAAACAATGCTCCCACTAAGTCAGTCCGTACAATCTGACAACCAACCCCTCAATTAGGGTTTAGCTAACCTTATATAGTCCATCCCCACATTCTTAGACCCTAATATTTGGATTTGGACCCATTAAATTTTGAATGCAACATTCTAGGAAATGTTGTCATTAGCAACTTTGCAAAGTTGCAAAGTTGTCATGAGCAACTTTTGCAACTTTTGCCTTACAACTACTCTAACTTGCTCAACTAGATCCAAAATCATTCCATTAGATGTTAAATCACCTCAAAATAATAAAATATCATATCTCCATTCATTTTGGTATTTTGGTAATTGTTTGACCAACTTTGACATTCCTAGTCACCTAGTGCAAACAGATTACCTAGGACCTTCTTAGACCAAACCAAAGACAAAACTAAAAACTCCTATTTACACACACACCTCTTGGTACTTTATCATTATTCCTTATATCCCTGGTGTTTTTCTAGAACCACCTACAAGACAAAATTGTATAGGATCAAACTAGGACCCTAAGATGCTCCTGGACCACTAGGGCACATGATATGGACTACGATGACCCAAGAATGTGATTTTCTAAGTGGAGGAACATGGAGGCATGAACATCAAAGCCAAAGATAATGATCCTATGGAAGAAGATGATCATACGCCAGAAATAACTATTGAAGATGAGGATACAAATAGATTGATCTATGAAAAATTTAGTACTGGCACTACAGATCATGATGATAAACTATAGTACTTTATTGTTGTTCATGATTTGCCTGTACTTGAGAAGGCACATGATCCCCTTTACGAAGGCTCCCAAACAACTCTTCTCTTTGTTGTATTTTTTTTGGTGAACTTGAAGGTTATGAATGATTTATCCAACTTTAAAATCTCATGCATGTTAAGGTATGTCATATATGTCATCTTTTTTCATCTTATTTTTTTGTTATTTCATCACTAGTAAATAAAGGGTGAAATATGTACCATTATTATTCTTCATATTAACAAATTATTTTTTTGTAGATTGATAAGTGAATTTTCGTTACCACCATCAAATATTCTACCTTGCTCATACCAAGAATTATCTGTCATTATGAAAGATATTGGAATGGAGTATCAATAAATAGATGCATGTCCCAATGATCATATTATATATCATAAAAAATTTGAATTTTAAAAACAATGCCCTAAATGTCATATCAAGAGATATCGAATAGATCAACTAACAAAAAAGATGTCTCGCAAGGTTCTTTACTATATTCTCATTATTCCATGTATGCAATGATTATTTAGGTGCGCAATCTTAGCACAATTTATGGATTACCATGCACGGAATATAAGTGGAGATGACATTATTTCAATTTCTATGGATGGTTCTCCATTTAGAGACATAGAGGAAAAATTACCACACTTTAACGAAGAACCTCATAATCTCAGGATTTTATTGGCAGCTAATGGTGTCAATCCATTTGGAGAGTTGAGATATATTTACTTGGTGTGGCATGTTCTTGTTATAAATAATAAAATTCCTCCATGGATGTCAATAAAGAGGGAGCACATAATGTTGGAAATGATTGTTCCAGGTATTTTTTATTTTGTAGTCATGTACATTAGATTATATATAGTGTAGTAAAATAGTTTTAATAATTACGTAATGTTTCTCTTCACTCAACTAAGTACCAAGTTAAAGATATTAATGTATATATCGAGCCTCTTATCGACGAGTTACTAAAGTTGTGGAATGGCATCACTATGTATGACATCTCTAGACCAACATGACAAAGACAGTTTCAATTCTATGCAATGATTGAATGGACAATTCATGATGCCCTAGGGCTAACACATTTTTTTGGTATGTTATAAAGTTCAACTTGCACACTTTAATAAAAAAAAATTAAGTATAAATCATGCATTTTTTTAAATAAATTATTCTATATATATATATATATATAGACATTTTTAATCTAATTATACATGATCTTGCAAATCTTCAAAGAAAAGGAAAATTTACATGTCTAGTTTGTGGTCCAAAGATGAAATCTTGTCATTCAACAAATTTAGGAAAATAGGTGTTTGATGAGTATAGGAAATTCCTCCACAAAAATAATAAGTATCGAACTACCAAAAAACATATTTTCAATGGGATAGAAGAGACTACATCAAAACCACAAAGAATGACACCTCGCCTATGGAAGTTGGAATATAATAGAATTAATCATTGAGGTAATGTCATTTTATCGAATCATTTATCTATCATACATTATATGTTTGGAATTTGTATTTTTATATTGTGTTTTGTTTACTCGTGCTATAATTGATGATGATTGTCATTGTTAACTTTTTAAACTTATATGATTCATGAAGGTCTTCAAGGAATTAATGACCAGCTTTGAAAGGGAATAAAATGTTATCCAAGATAATTTAGTAGGTTTCCCTACTATGACCAGCTATAAATTATGAGTTTGTTTGATACTATGCATATTAGAAAGAATATAATTGAGATATTATGGAAAATATTGGATGTAATGCATGATAGAGAAGAAGTTGTCAAAATCTGTAGTGACATTCAAGAATCCAATCATGTAATGAAAAAATTAATTCAATCAAATATAAATGGAGAGAAAATTAATATAAACGGCATTCCTTGGTTATTAACAGAGCAGAAAAGAAATGTTATAAAAGAAGTCATACGAAAAAATTTAATTTTCCACAAGATTTGTTGCGAACATAAATAATATCATAAAAAAGAAAGGTGAATTTGGGCCAGGAATGAAAAAGTATGATTGGCATACCTTTAATTAAGTTAATTTATGTTGTTTTATATTTACTATATATTTTTATACTGCATGTACTTTTCATGGTATTATGTTTACTAGTTTTTGGAAAAATAATGTAAATATTATTTTATAATTGTTACAGTACGTTCTAGCTCTATCTCCCTCAGACCAATTTGACAAAAATGTAAACCAAGTTATATATGATCTTAGAAAATACATGAGGTAAGTAGTATTATTTCTTTAATTTTTTGTATAGATATTATATTTCCCATTTATTTTACTTGTTATGTATGATATTGTATATTATTTTGTTAAGTCTCATTAATATATTTGTGCCTTGAATCACGTGTATAAGTTGATTTTCATTTAAAGAAATCCATAAAGAATATATTGATTATGTTGGAAATAATAGGTACTGAGAGGGGGTGAATCAAGACTAATAAAACTTTCAAACTTCTACATATACCTTTGAATAACAACAAAAGTAACTTCCAAACAATGAAGCATATAACTGTAACTTTAAAGTAATAATGCAATGAATAAAATGAAAAAAAATAAACACATATAACACTCATATTTTTATCTTGGAAACCATTGGTCAGAGGGAAAAACCACAAAGGGGATGAAGCCCACAATCTTCTCACTACAGCAGATAAGAGTGCTCTGTTAGGAGCTTACAATATGTCACTTTCTAGGTGACTCACCCTATTATGAGTGACTAATACCTTGTTAGAAGTATCTAAAGTCATATTAAAGACTAACTTGTTAAAGGATTTAATCCCACTATTACAATGTTCACCCAGTTAGGGGATTTACAATGAATTCCTACTAGAGACTACCCTGTTATGGGATTTTAACTTGTTGAAACTATTAGAAATACAAAAATAAAAGTTGACCTCTAATATGCACTCATGAATGCTAATCAAATCCTTTGATGTTGTATCCTTTTTCTGATTTTGATCATGAATCGTCTCTAAAATTGGTTTTGCAATCGATGTCTAAGATCTTTACTTTTCAAAAACACTTCAACTATTCTTCAACTCTTCTTTTCAAAAACATAACTCTGTCAGTAGCTATCATCTTATATCCTTTTACCTTCGATTGTAAACCTAATTAGGGTTTCTGATTCCCTCCAAAATATCTTTATGAATCATAACTAACTCATTGCAACATTAACATCTTATTACGTCTTCCATAAAAAACTTTAAGTTGTTATCTCCAATGTGAAATACTCCTTCAATATTATTGGTCAAAATATGCCTTGGATTCATAATCAGATTTGATCACAATTACCTAAGAATTGACTTATTCAACTCTTTAAACAATGTACTACATTTTTCATGTTGTCCAGATTCATTTAATCATGCATCATCATAACTAATTTGACCTTGTAGTCAAAATTGTTCAATAACCTTTAATTTTACCTGTTCACTGAACTGACTAGTTGGTTGTACCTTCATTTATGCCTTTACCAATGTGACTTAAGTGGCCCGGTCACAAATATTAGTATAAATGTTTTCTTTATACCTTCTAATATATCGATAGCATACTTTTCTTCTTTTACCGATTTGTCCTACACTTGTTCTCATGTTCATCAATTACCTTTCTCACTTGACTTCTCTTTACTGATTGGTTATTACTATGTACTATTTGGTATACCTTTATTTACTTACACAAAAATTTCCTACCTATGTAATGGTTTTCCAAAAATGACAACCATACTTTGTAACATCATCATCAATGTCATCTATTAGTATTATGATATCAACATTCTCCCCCTTTGGCATTGATGGTAAAAACTTGTTCAAAATTTTAGAACTTCAAAATTTTCAAAACTACCTAAACTTCATATCTGATTACATACTCCCCCTAAATCTATGATTCCCCTCTTTTTTTTTTCTAATCTTATATATACTCCCCCTTTTGATATACTTATATACTCCCACTTTTTTGACAAAAATGCCAAAACTATGATAAAAAAATATGTGTATAAGGGTGTTCATACTTTACAGTTTGTCAAATAGAGTCTTGAAATGTACCTTTGCATTGGAAAGAGAATGCTCCTATGAATCTTCAATTTTTTTCAAGTCAATGTGATGACCATTTAAGCCTAAATATAGATCCTCCATACTATCAATTGTACTCATATCTAGATTACCTATCAGTACTTCAACTTTCTTAGGATATGCTTGTATAATGTCCATGTGTGGAGTCAAAAATTCTTGTAATTCCATAAAATTCATCCTCATTATGTCCTCTTCTTCCTTGAGTTCTATTTCCTTGTGTGTCAATGCTTTCAAATATGCAGTGTGCTCCATCATGGAATTTTTCAATGGGTCTAATTGGTTGACAAGGGTAGTCAACTCTTTTTCCAGCTCCTCCTTTGTTTTAATCTCTGCAATGAAGTTAGTCAAAATAGATATCTTGTTGAATATTTTTCCAACTTCAAGTAATCATTCCTTGAGTTCTTTGACAAATTAAAATAATGAAACATCTTTCTCAAGTGCAATCTTCTATAGTAGTTTTGCATCATCTCCTTTTCGAATCTCTTCTTTCCCACTTAATCATTTATTGGCTTAGTGAGAAAATGAAGACGATGAAGTAGCACCTAAATGAGATGCAGGAAGCTATGGAGCCCTTAAAATCCAAGCTAGATAGAAGAAATGGAGAAGGACCTGTTGATTAATGTTAAAAACAACAACAGTGATGAGGATATCACTGCTAGAGTCTACACTCTTGTGGAAGAAAAGCTGCAAGATATGAAAAAGCAAATTAGCCATAACAAGCACATGATAAGTATCATTCTAAAGCACACACATAGGGCTTCAAGTTTATGTTCAAAATTTGAAATCATTATATGCTTACCTTGAGAGTAGTCTGATAGAAAATACCACAATTACTATAGATGACAAAGCAGGGAGCTCGGGCCTAGGAACTAGAACCCGAAGTGGCATTAAAAGGAAAGTCCCAGAGATTCCAAAAGAGATGAAAGCATTGAAGGAGTCCATTGACAAAATGGAAGAAATGAAAAAAGAGGTGGAGGAAGCCTATCAAAGTATGATGTAGCTTTTTTTCTGTTCTGGAAACTTTGTTGAAAGTTGTGCTGGAAACTGTGCATTTTTTTGGCAGTTTTTTGTATTCCTTTTTTTGGGTTTTGGGTGTCCGTTGAGGTCTTGGATTTTGTTCATTGCAGGATTTCTATTTTTGTATGGGCTTATGATTCTTATCTCTAGCAGTAAATTGTAAAATTTTTTGGGGTCCTTTCAAAACCTATTTTTACCTTAATAAAAAATAACTCATCCAACAATGTTGATGAACAAGTGGCAATAGCATCCAAAGGTTTGGCTCCTTTATCATATTTTTCTAAACATGCTCGTAATTACTCTAATCTTTATAAATATTTTCATAATGTGATGTTGAATTTAATTAATTCTAATGTGTTAACACTTCCTCCTATCAAACCAATTGACACATCCAAGACTTTTCCCAAATCCTTTGATGCCAAAGCGTTATGTCAATTCCATTGTCAACTCGGTCATGATACTGAAAACTGTTATAGTTTGAAAAAATTTATCCAAGATCTTATTGATTCTAAAGCTATATCTATTGAAGGTGACAATGATCATGGAAAAAAATCTGTAGCACCTCCCAACCAAAATTTTCAAATCTACACCAATCCTTTTCCATCTCATTCAACCAATACCATTACCCAACCTTCTTCTTCTAAATGTACTGACTATGATGACAATATTAATGAGGCTAATTATGTTGTCAACCAAGTTTATCAAGTCAAACCTAAAACAAAATCTAATCATTTCATCACCTTTGATCCTATTGAGACAATTAAAGCACCTGATGGTCCCCTCTACATTGTTGCAAGGGTTGTTGACCTTCCTTCCCATGGTGTCCTTATTGATACCACTTGCATGGTGAATATGATAACTAAAGAACATATTTATAGAAAATGATTGAGACATTATTTATATTATAGATCTAGCATTATGATCCAAACTTGCAATAGTTTCCTTTATCCTTCCCATGGGTCCATTTTATATCCTGTCAAAGTTGGTTGTAAAACTATAGATTCTACCTTCATTGTCATCCCAATTTTTGATATTTCAATTTAAAATTTGTCTTCCATTTCTTACCTCCATGAAATTTTTGGCTTATCCTATTCATAAATGTCTTAAATATCCTCATAATGGATAAATTATAATTTTTAACCATAGTTTGTACCATACTTCAGTGTCTCGCAACTTAGTTGACCTTGATTTATTTTGGCCTTCTATGCCTCAACCAAAGAAAACTCATCCTAAAAATCTCTTTCAATAATACCAAGCCTACAAGGTCCAAAATATTTATGTACTTAGAAAACCTAAATATTTTCCATCTCTTTTCCCTGATCATGGACTTCTTCCTACACCACCTACACCTTCTATATATGCTTCTGCACCACTTCCTATTTATTAGACACATTCTCCTCTAGTCATCTCTAAACATAGTATGGCTCATTTTTTTCTTCCTCCTAAAGAAGAAAAGGACCCAATGTTGATTGATCCTGACCCAAACCAAATCTCAAGAAAAACCAAATGCAACTATCATGCTTGTGATCGCCAGCGTAAGTGTCGTGTCAGAGCCCGTCAACATGCTTCTCAAAATATTTCTTCACCTCATATGCCTACTCATGCTTTGATTCCCTTTGACTAACCCATGCTTGAGCCAATGGAGGAAGTTACTTTAAACAAGTTAAAAATGAATGAACATGACAATTGTATTCTTATCTTAGATTCTATTACACTTAATTTGGATGAAGAATATAATCTTGATGATGATGTGCTTGCTACTAACAATGATATTCATGCTAGTGATTCTGATGACATGTATGAGACTATTGATATTGTTCATGATTTACTATATATGCTTTCACAATATTCATCTATCACTCCTAATGACAAACAAAGTGACATATCTTCATAGCATGGTCCTTTTTTGGAACTGGCTATTTTTCCATCTGTTATGCTTGATATTTCTCTTATTTTGTGTTTCCAACCTTCCTTAAACATTATAGACCGATATGGGGGTAGGTGATACACTTGACCAACTCCTTTTGTGTAGTGGTTTCTATGTGTTTTCCTATTGTAATGTGCTTCTTTCCTGATGTGTTGCATGTTATATGTTTTGTTTAGATTTGTTTAAACAACCCTTGTCACTCTATTGGCTCGAGGTGATAAAGGAATCGCAATTTCATAAAAAGTATTCTATTTGTATCTCTCTTTTTCTATATATATTTACATGTTATATTGTCCATGTGTCATAGTTTATAAATGTGCCTTTGTTTTGTATCATTGGTATGATGCAAAATGACACTAACTCATTTGTGTGCATTTTTTGACGAACGGTTCCGATGAACCTTGTTGTTTTCTTTGTGTCATCATAAATTAAGAGGTTAATTGTGTCATTTTATGTATTTTTAAAAAAATTTCCTAACGTTCATCAGAATTTTGATGTATATGAATTTTGTCAAAAAGTAAGGCAAAAGGTCGTCAAAATTCTGACGACAAAAAGGAATTTAAAAAAACTAAAAAAAAATTGTTAGGGTTACTCAAGTATAAAATATAAATACAACTGTATTTTTTGTGACTGCAACAATGGTTTGTTAGGTTTGTGAAGGTTATAGGCCAAAAAAAAATTTATAGTCTGATTTTGTTTCCTTTGAAGAAAAATCATGTCAAACAATATAGATCTAGAACAAAATAGGGAGACAATTTCTAGATTATGGTCTAACTTGAAAAGAAAGGTGATGGAAAATGTTATTTTCCCTACAAAAATTGCAAGGACTTAAAGACGAGAAGATTTTTAAGCACAACAGGTGAGAAGCATTGTAGCGAGAATGGTCATAGTGAAGGGGGGTATAATTATCATCCATTGGTAATTTTTTCATTATATGTTTTTATAGTTACTGCATTTGAAAATGTTTACATCATTTTGATAATTTATATAAATTAAAAATTACTTCATGGTCATGGTTTATTTATGTTTATCGTTATTATATAGGTGGGGCACCCTAGGTGATGGAGAGCTCTAACTCACAAGAGCTTTCTTTCTCTTATCAAGGCCTTTCCAATGACCTTACTAGGGTACTTATCTCTACCCCAACCAGAGGAAACTCCTATGGTTCCTCTACTCCAACTAGAGCTCTCCACCAACTTCAAACTCTCTTCAATCTTGTACAACTCAACTGTGCATCCATAGGCTCAATTCAAGGCACCTATGCTCCAAAATGTTCTTCACAATAGAAATAGGTTTTCACACTGGGTAAAAGTACAAACCTGTGTCACACTTTTATAAAGGAAAAGGACCACAACATGCGAACTGTTCAACTTTAATGACATAAAAGGTGGCATTTGTATTTACAATTTGAGGATGATGTAAACTAAAGAAATGTGTAAAAGTGGATTAAGTTTATGTCTATAATTTTTTATAAAAAAATTGAACAAGAATGTACATAGTTTTTTAATTTTTGAAGTCCATTTTTCCATTGCTAAAAATCTGGGGTCTAGTTCCCTCCAAACAAGTATATGCAAA
The DNA here is from genome assembly GCA_018584345.1 of Thuja plicata. Lineage (NCBI taxonomy): Eukaryota > Viridiplantae > Streptophyta > Pinopsida > Cupressales > Cupressaceae > Thuja > Thuja plicata. Next base: position 5,667,208 of record MU227491.1, on the reverse strand, counting down.
TAATCTATTTTTCCCCTAATTTCAAAATATGTTATAGATAAAATGTATAGCTAGTGAAGAAAAGAAGAAAGATTGGTTTTCAATGTATATTTTCTCCGTTATAACTGCTCAAAGTTGAACTTATCTGAAATCGACAGTTTTCACCTCCCTCCAAATTTCCCCTATCAAATCTGCACCATTCAGAAAAAAAATTACATATTCTTGAAGAAGACTCTCTCCTTTAGTGTTAAATATAAATTTTAAATTTTTTTGATATGATTTACTATTTATTTATTTATTTGAAGCAACATCTTCTCAAATGTTAAAATACCTACTTGTTGTATTTTGAAATTATAATATATTAGATCTAATCAAAATATTATAAACTTTATATGACAATAATCTTGACTCTGAGCTCTACAAAAGGGTATTTTTAATTTTTTTTTTAAAATATCATTAAAAAGAGTAAGGGTTATTGAAACATCAATTTTATGAAATAATTTTATTTCTTTGGTAATTGGTATAAAACATGCATTTAATAGACATTTCCAATTGGAAAAGTTTAAC
>MU227491.1:5613634-5666612 GCA_018584345.1 Thuja plicata | reverse complement strand
AAGTTTAACCACTTATCTAGCTTAGCTAGAATGAATCTAGCTAGACCATATGTTTGACAAAAATTAATTTTTATTTAGAAATACTCAAATTTAGTTGTGCTGATAAGTGGTCCTGAAACGTGACACAACTTTGTGCTTTTACCCCACTATTTCCCCTTCACCTTCTATCAAACTTGATCCACTCTGATAGGTTCTTTCATAGATTTTCCATCGATTTCATGATTTCCTAGTTTTTAGGCCTTGTAGCCTTTTTAGCCCAATTAAACCTCCTAAAATCACCAAACTTGGAATACCTTCCAATCCACCTTAACAACCCAAAAAAATAACTATGGATTCTCTCTAAGGACCTCCTAGGATTCAATATTTCCTGTCTTAGGTCTCCATAATGTTCATACATAAGACTTTCAGCAAACCCCTATTTTAAGGGTTTCTAGGGCATGTAAACCAGTCTAACTTCTTTAGTCTCACTAAGTGCACTAATGGATTCCTCTGAAGTTCTTCTTGCAACCACATATCCTTGTCACATGTGCCTACATCCTCCAACTTGATATTGGCACAAACCAATCCATTAAACAAGGTTTCTTGCCTCTGTAACTGTGCAAACTCCTAACCGGATATCTATGTACTCACCTAGGGCCTGCTTGCATAAATATCTCCCCTACATAGAACAAACCCTAAAGCCATATTTACACTATGTACAGAGTTCCCTTCCTAATTCCAAGTGGCCATTGAGTTTCAACCACGGGAACTCAATAAGGAGTCATATTTACATGGTTAACATTGTTCAGCACAGCAAACAAGAAGAACTTAAAGAATTTACAAAATGAAAAATAAATGCACCAAATTCTCAAATTAACTCCACAAAGATTAATTACATAACAAGAAATAACACTTCAAAGCATTACATTAGACCATTGAATCTATTAAGGTTGGATGATGACTCAAAACTAGTCTATGTATCACAAAAACAATGCTCCCACTAAGTCAGTCTGTATAATCTGACAACCAACCCCTCAATTAGGGTTTGGGTAACCTTATATAGTCTATCCCCACATTCTTAGACCCTAATGTTTGGATTTGGACCCATTAAATTCTGAATGCAACATTCTAGGAAATGTTGTCATGACAACTTTGCAAAGTTGCAAAGTTGTCATGAGCAACATTTGCAACTTTTTCCTTACAACTACTCTAACTTGCTCAAATGGATCCAAAATCATTCCATTGGATGTTAAATCACCTCAAAACAATAAAATATCATATGTCCATTCATTTTTGTATTTTGGTAATTGTTTGACCAACTTTGACTTTCCTAGTCACCTAGTGCAAACAGATTACCTAGGACCTTCTTAGACCAAACCAAAGACAAAACTAAAAACTCCTATTTACACACACACACCTTGGGACTTTATCATTATTCCTTATATCCCTGGTGGTTTTCTAGAACCACCTACAAGACAAAATTGTATAGGATCAAACTAGGACCCTAAGGTGCTCCTGGACCACTAGGGCACATGATATGGACTATGATGACCCAAGAATGTGATTTTCCAAGTGGAGGAACATGGAGGCATGAACATCAAAGCCAAAGATAATGATCCTATGGAAGAAGATGATCATACACCAGAAATAACTGTTGAAGATGAGGGTACAAATAGATTGGTCTATGACAAATTTAGTACTGGCACTACAGATCATGATGATAAACTAGAGTACTTTGTTGTTATTCATGATTTTCCTATACTTGAGAAGGAACATGATCCCCTTTACAAAGGCTCCCAAACAACTCTTCTCTTTGTTGTATTGTTTTTGGTGAACTTGAAGGTTATGAATGATTTATCCAACTTTAAAATCTCATGCATGTTAAGGTATGTCATATATGTCATCTTTTTTCATCTTATTTTGTTGTTATTTCATCACTAGTAAATAAAGGGTGAAATATGTACCATTATTATTCTTCATATTAACAAATTATTTTTCTGTAGATTGATAGGTGAATTTTTGTTACCACCATCAAATATTCTACCTCGCTCATACCAAGAATTATCTGTCATTATGAAAGATATTGGAATGGAGTATCAAGAAATAGATGCATGTCCCAATGATCATATTATATATGATAAACAATGTGAATTTGCAAAACAATGCCCTAAATTTCATATCAAGAGATATCGAATAGATCAACTAACAAAAAAGATGTCTCGCAAGGTTCTTTATTATATTCTCATTATTCCATGTATGCAATGATTATTTAGGTGCGCAATCTTAGCACAATTTATGGATTACCATGCATGGAATATAAGTGGAGATGATATTATTTGAATTTCTATGGATGGTTCTCCATTTAGAGACATAGAGAAAAAATTACCACACTTTAATGAAGAACCTCGTAATCTCAAGATTTTATTAGCAGCTAATGGTGTCAATCTATTTGGAGAGTTGAGATATATTTACTTTGTGTGGCATGTTTTTGTTATAAATAATAAAATTCCTCCATGGATGTCAATAAAGAGGGAGCACATAATGTTGGAAATGATTGTTCCAGGTATTTTTTTATTTTTTAGTCATGTACATTAAATTATATATAGTGTAGTAAAATAGTTTTAATAATTACGTAATGTTTCTCTTCACTCAACTAAGTACCAAGTTAAAGATATTAATATATATATCGAGTCTCTTATCAACAAGTTACTAAAGTTGTGCAATGGCATCACTATGTATGACATCTCTAGACCAACATGACAGACAGTTTCAATTCTATGCAATGTTTGAATGGACAATTCATGATGCCCTAGGGCTAACACATTTTTTTGGCATGTTATAAAGTTCAACTTGCACACTTTAATAATAATTTTTTTAAAAAAATTTGAGTATAAATCATGCATTTTTTATATAAATTATTCTATATATATATATATATATATATATATATAGACATTTTTAATCTAATTATACATGATCTTGCAAATCTTCAAAGAAAAGGAAAATTTACATGTCTAGTTTGTGGTCCAAAGATGAAATCTTGTCATTCAACAAATTTAGGAAAATAGGTGTTTGATGAGTATAGGAAATTCCTCCACAAAAATAATAAGTATCGAACTACCAAAAAACATATTTTCAATGGGATAGAAGAGACTACATCAAAACCACAAAGAATGACACCTCGCCTATGGAAGTTGGAATATAATAGAATTAATCATTGAGGTAATGTCATTTTATCGAATCATTTATCTATCATACATTATATGTTTGGAATTTGTATTTTTATATTGTGTTTTGTTTACTCGTGCTATAATTGATGATGATTGTCATTGTTAACTTTTTAAACTTATATGATTCATGAAGGTCTTCAAGGAATTAATGACCAGCTTTGAAAGGGAATAAAATGTTATCCAAGATAATTTAGTAGGTTTCCCTACTATGACCAGCTATAAATTATGAGTTTGTTTGATACTATGCATATTAGAAAGAATATAATTGAGATATTATGGAAAATATTGGATGTAATGCATGATAGAGAAGAAGTTGTCAAAATCTGTAGTGACATTCAAGAATCCAATCATGTAATGAAAAAATTAATTCAATCAAATATAAATGGAGAGAAAATTAATATAAACGGCATTCCTTGGTTATTAACAGAGCAGAAAAGAAATGTTATAAAAGAAGTCATACGAAAAAATTTAATTTTCCACAAGATTTGTTGCGAACATAAATAATATCATAAAAAAGAAAGGTGAATTTGGGCCAGGAATGAAAAAGTATGATTGGCATACCTTTAATTAAGTTAATTTATGTTGTTTTATATTTACTATATATTTTTATACTGCATGTACTTTTCATGGTATTATGTTTACTAGTTTTTGGAAAAATAATGTAAATATTATTTTATAATTGTTACAGTACGTTCTAGCTCTATCTCCCTCAGACCAATTTGACAAAAATGTAAACCAAGTTATATATGATCTTAGAAAATACATGAGGTAAGTAGTATTATTTCTTTAATTTTTTGTATAGATATTATATTTCCCATTTATTTTACTTGTTATGTATGATATTGTATATTATTTTGTTAAGTCTCATTAATATATTTGTGCCTTGAATCACGTGTATAAGTTGATTTTCATTTAAAGAAATCCATAAAGAATATATTGATTATGTTGGAAATAATAGGTACTGAGAGGGGGTGAATCAAGACTAATAAAACTTTCAAACTTCTACATATACCTTTGAATAACAACAAAAGTAACTTCCAAACAATGAAGCATATAACTGTAACTTTAAAGTAATAATGCAATGAATAAAATGAAAAAAAATAAACACATATAACACTCATATTTTTATCTTGGAAACCATTGGTCAGAGGGAAAAACCACAAAGGGGATGAAGCCCACAATCTTCTCACTACAGCAGATAAGAGTGCTCTGTTAGGAGCTTACAATATGTCACTTTCTAGGTGACTCACCCTATTATGAGTGACTAATACCTTGTTAGAAGTATCTAAAGTCATATTAAAGACTAACTTGTTAAAGGATTTAATCCCACTATTACAATGTTCACCCAGTTAGGGGATTTACAATGAATTCCTACTAGAGACTACCCTGTTATGGGATTTTAACTTGTTGAAACTATTAGAAATACAAAAATAAAAGTTGACCTCTAATATGCACTCATGAATGCTAATCAAATCCTTTGATGTTGTATCCTTTTTCTGATTTTGATCATGAATCGTCTCTAAAATTGGTTTTGCAATCGATGTCTAAGATCTTTACTTTTCAAAAACACTTCAACTATTCTTCAACTCTTCTTTTCAAAAACATAACTCTGTCAGTAGCTATCATCTTATATCCTTTTACCTTCGATTGTAAACCTAATTAGGGTTTCTGATTCCCTCCAAAATATCTTTATGAATCATAACTAACTCATTGCAACATTAACATCTTATTACGTCTTCCATAAAAAACTTTAAGTTGTTATCTCCAATGTGAAATACTCCTTCAATATTATTGGTCAAAATATGCCTTGGATTCATAATCAGATTTGATCACAATTACCTAAGAATTGACTTATTCAACTCTTTAAACAATGTACTACATTTTTCATGTTGTCTAGATTCATTTAATCATGCATCATCATAACTGATTTGACCTTGTAGTCAAAATTGTTCAATAACCTTTAATTTTACCTATTCACTGAACTAATCAGTTGGTTGTACCTTCATTTATGCCTTTACCAATGTGACTTAAGTGGACCGGTCACAAATATTAGTATACATGTTTTCTTTATACCTTCTAATATATCAATAGCATACTTTTCTTCTTTTACCGATTTGTCCTACACTTGTTCTCATGTTCATCGGTTACCTTTCTCACTTGACTTATCTTTACTGATTGGTTATTACTATGTACTATTTGGTATACCTTTATTTACTTACACAAAAATTTCTTACCTATGTAATGGTTTTCCAAAAATGACAACCATACTCTGTAACATCATCATCAATGTCATCTATCAGTATTATGATATCAACATTCTCCCCCTTTGGCATTGATGGTAAAAACTTGTTCAAAATTTCAGAACTTCAAAATTTTCAAAACTACCTAAACTCCATATCTGATTACATACTCCCCCTAAATCTATGATTCCCCTCTTTTTTTATTCTAATCTTATATATACTCCCCCTTTTGATATACTTATATACTCCAACTTTTTTTACAAAAATGCCAAAACTATGATAAAAAAATATATGTGTATAAGGGTGTTCATACTTTACAGTTTGTCAAATAGAGTCTTGAAATGTACCTTTGCATTGGAAAGATAATTCTCCTATGACTCTTCAATTTTTTTCAAGTCAATGTGATGACCATTTAAGCCTAAATCTAGATCCTCCATACTAGCAATTGTACTCATGTCTAGATTACCTATCAGTACTTCAACTTTCTTAAGATATGCTTGGATAATGTCCATGTGTGGAGTCAAAAATTCTTGTAATTCCATAAAATTCATCCTCATTATGTCCTCTTCTTCCTTGAGTTATATTTTCTTGTGTGTCAATGCTTTCAAATTTGCAGTGTGCTCCATCATGGAATTGTTCAATGGGTCTAATTGGTTGACAAGGGTATTCAACTCTTTTTCCAGCTCCTCCTTCTGTGTTTTAATCTCTGCAGTGAAGTTGGTCAAAATAGATATCTTATTGAATATTTTTCCAACTTCAAGTAATCATTCCTTGAGTTCTTTGAAAAATTAAAATAATGAAACTTTCTCAAGTGCAATCTTCTGTAGTAGTTTCTCCATCATCTCCTTTTCCAATCTCTTCTTTCTCACTTAATCATTTCCTCTTCCATGTCATGATCTAAACTACTAATTGCATCAACTAAGGTTTTTAGTTGATCAATCATAGATGCTTCATCATCAAGATCTACATCAAGTACTAGATCATAAATTATAGCAATGATTTTCCTTAGTATTTTTGTTTTGTACTTATTTTTCTTTATTATGTTCTTCTCAGCCTTTTCTTCCAGTTTCCTTGAAAATAGTAATTGTTCCTTTGGCTTTAACTTGATAAAATCTTTCTTTAGAATAGAAAATTTTGGATCATCTTCTTCATCTTCTTCTATTCTCTTCTTCTTCTTCTCATTGGTATCCTCTATGTTAGTTTGTGAGTCACTAGGGGTGTTATCTTTTGGTGTCTCAACTCCATCTTTATTTATTTGCTCACATGTACCATTGTTACTTGTTTCCTTGTTTTTCTCTATTTCTTGTTCTTGATCTTTCTATTGCTCACCTTTTTTTTTAAGTATCTTCACCTTCTTATGTATCATTTACCTATTCTATTGTATCCTTTGGTTGTTTAGTATTCTCAGTTACATGTTCTATTTCTTTTCTCTTTTCTATCTCGTCAACCTTGTTTGCTTCTATATCAACTATATCATCATTGATCACAGCTGGATTTACATCAAGTGGAGACTAAAGTGTAATATCTTCAGCTTCATCTCCAACTAAATCTTTTTGTTAGGTCTATGTGAGTAACCATATTTGGAATGATACCTAACACATCTCCTATTAACTCATTCAAACTAAAAGTATCATCTTCTTGAGATGTACCTATAGTATATGTTACTTGTGGTTGATCCATTTTTAATATCCTTTTCCATATCACCATTGTCTCTTCTTCAACTTCTTTCTCCTTCCTAGCTAGTAGCTTAGTAGTCCTATGACCAATATTGAATCTGAATTTATATTTTTCAAGTGTGTCATCTACTTCTTTTACTATAAAATGTGTCATTTTATAGAGAAGTGTCCTTTCTCTTATCTCCTTTTTCAATCTCAACTTCAGACTCCCATCTAACATTAACTACTTCATAAAGTTCATCAGCAATATGACTTTTGATTTGACTAGGTGTTCTATTGAATTTGTGGAAATGAAATACAATAGAATATTCAATAGTTTTCTTGTCTTAATCAGATAACTTAGAGAATTTAAAGTTATTGATATTACCTATCATTCTATGTTCTTTTATTGCATTAGAAAATTCTATTGCACTCATAGAAATGTTGAATTTTGTCTTTCCAGACTTCCCCATGTCAGTGATTTCCTTCTCAGAATGATTTTTCTCACTGTCTACTTTTGTCTTCATATTTTTCTTACTAGGAGAGAATTTTGTCTGTCCTCTAGTTTTCCTCTTTATATATGTCCTTGTCTTGATAGGTTGAGATTCCTCATGTGACATAGGGTCAGAAGATTTAACTTCATCACTCTTCTCCATACCAGACTCTTCTATTGATGGTAGTTCTGGGGTATTACCTTAAGTTTCAGCTTGTTTCCTTTTTCTCTTATCATAAGAACCTAAAATTCTCTTTTATTTGTCACTTGTCGAACTTCTACCTTCACCAGTAATAATTTTTTCTTCCAACTGACTAATGATCTTCTTTTCTTTCCTCTCTATTCTTAGATTTTTGAGTTTCAAAGTGATTCGTTCATAAGCCTCCTCAAAATTATCATACCTCTTTTCTTGTTTGTTAACTGGTGGCTTTAATAAAGCTTCAATGTTCAAGGTTAATATATTTTCATCAATTTTATATCCCATCTCAAGTATCCATTAAATTTTGGGATCTACCGCTTGTATCTTACAAGTGTCAGTATCTCTGTAGTTCTCCACAATGTGTGGAGGTATTCTATACCTCTTGTGCATTTTTTCCTAAAAGTCCTTGAAATATCCCCACATAATATTGTTAAGGTTTGTTGGATTACTGAGAGGTGGGGTGACTCAGAAAACTATGATACTTTAAACTTTAAAAAATCAACTCTGATTCAACTAAGTAAGATAAACAACAACAGTAACTGAATCACCAAATAACTTCAATAACTCAAATAGTAACTTACATAAATAGTAAATATACTGCATATGAAACATTCAACACATTTAACACTAGATTTAATGAGGAAACACAATTTGGGAAAAAACTCTATGGGAATTCTCACCCATAAATGAAAATACTCTTCTAAAGTATGCTCGGTTAAAATCCAATCCAATCCTATTAAATATTACAATACGCATAGTTATATGTGACCCTGTTAGGGGATTTACCTTAGACCCATTAAGATCTTCACCTTGTTAGAAGTGGTCTAGTTAAAGGGCTTTCAACACTCTTTTAGAATGTCACCTTTCTAAAGGATTTTTAAAAAAGACTGTTAAGTCCACTCGGTTAAGATATTTCTCTGTTACAAATACAAATAAGCAACAGTGTATAAAATGATTTGTAAAACTGCAACTACTCCTTACTTGATCGGATCCCTTATGTTCTCTTTCTGACTACTGGAAACAATAATTCATATGTCCCTTCTCTAGACTTATATTTTCACCTCTTTTCTCTTCACTGCATCACTCGGTAGTACTTCAACACTTCAAATTTCTAGCCCTTTGTTATTCAAATTCATCCTTTAAATAGACTCTATTTTTTCCTCTTAATCTCCTTGATTAGGTTTTCCTTTAATCACGCTCATCTGTTAGATTATATTTTTGAATTGATTCAGTGAACTTGAAACTCGATTAGCCACTTTGGCATCACCTCAAAACTTGCACTTTTATTAGAAATAAAAATTTCACTTTTATTGCTTAATCTATACCATATATTTCTTCCTTGAATTTTCTCATGTGTAGATCCTGTAACCAACTTCTTCTTCATTCTTGGAATCCTCCAGATCATTGTATCTCACCATTAAATGCATTCTTATCCTTTTTTTAACATTTGTTACATTCGGTAACTCACTCTCAGTTTGGTGACTAACATGCACTACTCAGTGCTTCAATGTCTCGGTGTCCTGACTGACTTACATAATCCTTTATCGAAAGGCTTCTTTCTTCTTGGTAACTTAACTCTTTAGTCTTACCAAATTTCCCAATATACTTTACCAACTTGATAAAGTAGAAAGCAATTATATCAAGATGCACTTATAATTATATGATCTTTATCTATTACCCAATTAAATCAACTCTGAAAGAGATGGAAATTCAATAAGAATCGGAAATCAATTGCTTGACAGCAACAAAACAATAACAACTTATCTAATTATTTCTACAATATTGTATACCTCTAACTTCAGTCTTCATCATCATCTCCATTAGTTGACTAACAAAGGTTATCACCGAATTCATCTATGTACTCATTGATTTGGTATAAAGATGGTTTATATGTCTTCCAAGTTACCACTCCTTTACCAGGAAAAAAGTTTTGAACATAGAATAACATGTTGGAAAGCTACAATGTAAACAATTGTTGTTTTGTCATTGATGTCAAACCTTAACTGGTGACACTATTGCTATCTATTTGAGTACCATATCTATTGATTTTCGAAGAGTATTTGAAGGCAAGGATAGCAAGAAGACCGAGTGAAATGGTTGAGTTATGAGAAATTACAAGGGTACTTGATCAGTTGGAACATTGGCAAAGTAATGTGTTGTTTATCCATTACACTTAGTCAAGATGTCAGTTTACTGGGAACAGTAAATGCTGAGTGAATTTTTTGTCAACTAAGCACCAAGGTATGCCGAGCAAAATTTCTTAGTGTCGATCGAGCACCAGTAAATTTTTGAGGAAAACCGTGATGACCAAGTGGAAGAACATAGTGTTGGCCGAGCAGCAGTATTTTGGTAATTGTTGAGATTTGAGATCTCTGACTGACATAATTGAATTTATTGGGATATGTAAAGTTAATTAAGGATAAGCATGATTTGTCCACACTATTTAAATGCATGGGTAACCTTAATTAATGCATGGATCCAAGATTTAATTAATGATTACTTTAAAGAAGTAAATTAAATGTAAATGATGGAAAGATCTATTGGATCAGACCTAACTTAAGATCTACGATCTTGAATAAGTGGCAAACATTTATTTTACCTAGATGAAGAGGTATAAGATAATCTCAAGGGGTTATTCAAAGAGATGTATGTATGTGAAAAGTGTATGCAAGAGAATTGCATGGTTAATTGACTAATTGGCATGATCTAGCAAAGAAGGCTGAACAGAGAAGAAGAGAGTTGCAAAAGTGATTGCTCGATGGATTTCCAAGAAGATCTAAAGATTGACATGAGAATGGAGGCCACTCAGTGAATTAGCATAAGAGTTGAATTGGATCTTGATTTTCAAAGTAAGTTGTATGTATCAAATCACACCTACTGATTACTTTCTAACCATTGTATCAGTCAAAATCCTTTAACCAGGTTGACCTAATAGTCATTGTATAAATCCTTTCAGCAAGGTGACATTTAGGTGGAATGTTCTAAGACCTTTAACATGGCCACTCCTGATGGGGTGTTTAAATCCTTTAACTAGGTCACACCTAGCAATGTGTTTTGTAAACTTTAACAGGGTTGGATCCTAGCAGAGCTCACTTTAGAAGAGTGAAAACTTGGTAGCATGTTACTGGTGGTTTTTCCCAATTTGAGTTTCCATGTTAAATATTGGTGTCAACTTGTGTGAATGTTTATTTTGTGTTTTACTGTTAAGTTTCTAAAAGCTAATTACATTTGAACAGTAAACTATATATTTATGTTGTTGATTTATGCTATTGTTGCCGAGAAGATCTGAGTTGTTTAAAGTGCTATAAATTTTCAATTGGTACATCTAGACCTGAGGATAACTGATTCACCACCCCCCCCCCTCTCTCAATTATTCTAAATTCATTCTAACATAACATACATACCAAAAGTGATCCAAATTTTATTGATTGCTTCTTGTTTTTTTGAATCATCTTCAAGTTTTCCAAAAGATATGATCTCAACATCTAAGCTAAGTCATATCTGGTTCCTTCCTTTATTATCTGGTAAGTGGCATGAATAGATCCACAAGGAAAACTATTCAACCAACTTGATTGTTAGACCTTGTAATCGACAATCATCATTGTAAATTGAACTTATTGGTCTTCAATGTCATCGATATTCTTCGCTCTTTGATCTTTCTTGGACTTGGTAAGTTGTCCAATAGTCTTCATGGATATTTTCCTTAGGGTGCAAGGTTCTTTGTCCATTGAGAAACTTGTTATCAGATGAATCAACTCTTTGGTGTTTTGATTAGTTCCTCCAACCATATGAATTGATCATGAAAATGAATTAATACATATAGAATCCATTCCTCCTTGAAGATCTTAGGTAATTCCAAAATGTGTGTCAAACCCTTCGTTTGAAGATATTTGAACTCATCTTTAAGTTCACCATTATTGCACATCATTAGGTACTCTTTTTGTATTTTATCATTACCTAACTCAACAATATTGCAATGGATAAATATTCTTACATCTTCAATCAATAGAACGTGAGGTGGAAATATGAATAGGGTGCTAGTTTTCTCAACTTTCATTGCCTTTAATAGGTGTAACTTATGTTTTGGTTCTGCCTCCTTTGTTATCTCGGTCAATTTAGGTGTAGAAACCCTTGACACCATAGTGATTCAATAGATTTCTTCTTTGTAACTTTAATACACCAAATTCCTTAACAATTGATCACCTCTCTGCTCAATATCTCATTTAGGGCTTTCAAATTCATAGTTCAAATCTTTGTAAGTGATTAGCTCAAATAGTTCTCACAATCAATCACAATATGAAATCACACTCTACTCCTGTAAATTCTCTTCGAAATGTAAGGTAAATAATAAATAGGTTTTCCTATTATTTATTTGTCCAAAAATTTGACCAATGGCTATTTAAAACATTAAATGCAATTCACTGATATCACTCTACTAATTACAACTTCTACTGGTTAATACTAAACATAGCATTAATACATACCTTTTTGCAAATGATAAAATCAGTGATCCATAACAACTCATCTCTATGTAATTCATCAAAAATAACATCAATGAATCTCACTATGCAAATAGATCTGCTCATCATTATAACAATAAAATTCAGTCCCTAAGTGTGTGATTTTTGTATCTGTTAAGAGAGACACAACACTTCAATAGATCATTGCATTAGTGACAAAAAGGGGTTGGCAAACATAGAAATCACCAAAATAAATCTATTGCTTCCTATCTAGGAGGAGTATGAAAAATGACATAATAGCCCTCAGATTATGCTTTTTCTAGTGACATATACAACCTAAGAATGGAAGATTCAAATGAAAAGTAATCTAAAGCCTAAATATAACCAAAATCATAAGAAATATGCTTAAGAAACATGCATCCTAGCTCTAGAAATGAAGATTATCACAATAAAAAGTATCAAAACTATGATGCAATGTAAATCTATATGAAAATGAGTAGCATAAAAATGCTTTCAACTCTTCAAAATTAGGATCATTACAACAATCAACAATAAAATACTCCAAAATTTAGGGTCATTTGAGCTCAAAATCCATCCTATTTATAGAATAAATGGAGGAAGGGGAGAAGACTCTAGAATGACTGGCATTAATGTGGGTGTAAGACTCATTAATGAGGAGTGTGGAAGAGAATGTGTAAGATCCATTAATGCTTCATTTATGAAAGCATTAATGAGGTATAGGTGAGGGTTTAAGAAGCATGGGTGAGGGTTTAAGGTCAAGCTTGATAACTTTGACTTTAGGGGGAGGGTTGAACTCCTAATCACAGGTTTAGGAATGTGACAAGCTTAAGGGTATCTTAGGATTAGGATCAGGGTTTAATATAGGTGATTAAGGAGATAGAGATGGGAGGAGAGAGAATGAGTGGAGGGGGGTTTAGCTCATTAGGGTTAATTAGCTAATTAAGAAGAATTAGCATGTGAGAAGGGGTTGGGATGAGTTTGAACTCATGGTTGGGTAGTTGAGATTGGTTAGGTTAGAGGGAATATTAATGAAATGAATTGTTGTAATAACATATTCACTCAATAATATGGATTTAATTAATTATTTAAGCTTTTGATTACTTGCTAATAATTAATTAGGACTGTAGCCAAATTGAATAAATTAGGCTAGGGGATTGATTTTGCAAGTGATGAGGTATGATTAGGATTTCATTTAATTCCTTTTTAAATTAATTACCTTAGCCAGGTATTGATTTGAATTAAAATATATTGGTTTGGCTAAAGTGATTAATGTAAATTAGTGATTAGATCACTTAGGAGATTAAATCTGATTTGAATGAATTATGCCAACCAATTGAAGAGTTGTCTTGACATAATTGGGGGTATGATCACACTTAGGGAAAATAGGGTCTATGGTTAGAGCAGACCAAATCTAGGTGGTTGAATTTTCCCCTCTTTGAATTGATGTGTGAGCAGTGCATTGATTCAAAGAAATTTTTTGATGTTGACTTCAGAAAGATTGAGAATTTTTCTCATGATTGAACAAAATGCCTGATGAGATCAGTCTCAAACTTGATCGAACTAAACTGATAGAATTGAATTTGAACTTGGTTTTCATCCAAAGGTCAATAAAATTTCTTAAAGATACCAATTATGAACTTGGTTGTCATCCAAAGATTGATAATATTGATTCCAAACTTGGTTGTCGTCCAAAAGTTAGTATGAAGCTACCAAGAGCTTAGTAAGAATCTTTTAAAATGAGACAAGATATACAGCTTATGAGAACCAAATATTTATATCCAAAATTCCTGACTTAGTCAAGAAAACTCTCATGCCCCTAGTTTGTTTGATAAAAAGTCATTTTAATGTTGTTTTGAGAAAAAAAATTGATTGATAATAGTGTGATCATGCCCCCTCGGGAATGAAATAAAAGGAAAAAGAATAAAATCCCTCTAATGAAATGATGTATCACTTGTAGTGAACGGTGAGGTCAAGAAAGAATAGATTAGAAGAAGTGAAGAAATGGGGGTGTGTTTAAGAATAAACACATGAGAACCAAGATAATTACGTTTAATATGTGAGTTCGATTTCGTTCTCGATTGATCAAAGATTTCAGGAATTAGGGATATGTAAATATCTTGGATTTTAGATGAATTAAAAATAGAAAGGAGTTTGAGCTCAAATCCTTACATTGTTCTTTCAAAAATGCATCATGCAATCTCTAAATGCAGCTATATGCAGACTCTTAGGACTATCACTGATTTACAGATATTGGAACATTTTTATCATCATTGGGCACTTTTTGGAATGGATACCACCTGATAGTACAACAATCACTAATACCTACTGATATTATGAAAGTATTAATACTATGTTTATTGGATGTAATGTCAGAAATAGACTTAGGCATCAAGGCATAGAAGCTAGGATAAAAAAAATAGTCACCTTCCTTTTACTATATCAGAATCTGTATAAGGTAAGATATTGGACCCGCAATGAACTTGAAAATTCATATCCTTGGGTACATTATGCTTCATATACCTTAGTCAGAATTTGAGTTAGAAAATAGACAAGGAAATTGTTTCAACCTTACCGTAGTTTACACATAATAAAGATCGAGATATATGTGGCTATCCACTCATGTTGGAAGCTCTTACCATAAACATCCAAGTTAGGTGAAATGCATAGGATTATTTGGAACAATCACCATACGCAGAAAACCAATAAAATGTTATGTCTCCCATCCTTGCTACTCTTTGTCTTTGTGCAGATGTCATGGAGTAACTCGAAAGACATAATAACTATCAACTGTGAATCAATCAATAAAATTCATAACTGCTTAGATGCCCCTAGTTAAAACATCATCAGTGCATAAAAGAGTTATAATCAAACCAAGATCAAACTGTGTTTAGGTAGTATTGAGAAATACTATTGATTCATTTTTCAAACACAGTAGAGATTCATCAATCAAAAAGCTGGAATTCAAGAAAATATGTGTTCCATGTTTGTGTATAACTTTCTTCCTATTTTCAATCCAATTTAGGACTTAGGAACACCATTCATGTTAGTGCAATGTTTGTGTCAGATAGGTGGTTCGTAAAGATACACCCTTGTTTTGTGAAAAGGGATAGTTTAGTGCAAGAATCGAGATGCATTATGTCACAAGACAAACCATCCTATGATGACCTAGTAGAGATAGCCTATCATGTTAGAAAAGATTCCCCTAGTGCAAAATGATTTAACCCTAAAACATAAATACAGACAAATCCCAAGCAAAGATAAGATCTTCGTAAGGAAATAGAGTCAAATTTTAGCACAGGTGTAATCATGAAGGTGTAGTATTAGCAATATATTGATAGATGGAGCACAGAATACAAGTGACACCTTATTGCAATATTTTCACCACTTGGAAAAACTTTTTATTCTTTTTTCTACCAGGATGCCTGTTTTACCAAGTTGTCATCAAGGCACTTTTCTCTTTTTCAATTTTTTTTTTCTTTTTTTATTTTTTTAATGTTTTTGTAGTATCAAGGTGCCTATTTTCCAGGTTTTCACCAAGGATACCTTTCTTCATGACTTTTTCCACTATTTTTGTAATTTCTTCAAGATCAATTTTCTGAATTTTTTGGTATTTTTTGAGAACTATTTCACTGTACAGGCTCTGCTAGCTGAAAATTAAGCGTAGAACCGCTTCAAATGTAGAGTATTGATAGGATCTAGAATAATTTCTCCCTCAGGTGTAGCTAATTGATAAGATCTAGTCCCAAAAGTAGCAGTGATAACATAAGGTCCCAACTAGTTAGGTTCAAACTTTCCTTTCTATTCTTTGTTAGGCTGCTTCTTAGGATTCTCCTTTAGGACAAGATTCCCCACTTCAAAATGTCATGGTTTTACCTTTTTATTGTATCCTTGGACATGTGTGTTTGGTACACCTTTAGATGATCTAACTCATGTTGCCTGCGCTCATCAAGTAGTTCAAGTGCATTCACCCTATCGATGCGGTATTTCTCATCAGTAACAAGACCTTGTAAAGATATCCACAAAGATGGGATTTCAACCTCAATAGGTAGTACTACTTTAGCGCCATAGACTAGGGAAAATGGACTGTCTCCTGTTGGTGTTCTGATGCTTGTTCTATAGGCCCATAGTGCCAGATTTAGTTGTAGATGCCAATCTCTCCTAGAATTACTTACAGTTCTATGTAGGATCTTGAGAATATTTTTATTAGATGCATCATCATGTCCATTACCTTGAGGGTAATATATTGAGGATCAATGTTTAGTAATGTGGAACCGTTCATAGAGGTCATCAATGTCTTGATATTTAAATTGGCCCCCATTGTCTGTTATAATTGAAGAGGGTATCCCATATCTACAGATAATGTAGTTCAGAATGAACATAGCCACCTATTTTCTAGTGGCTTTGATTAGCAACATGGCCTTGACCCACTTCGTGAAATACTCAGTGGCTGTAATCATGAACTTGTGTCCATTTGAAGAATTGGGATATATTTGTCCAACCAAGTCAAAGGCCCATTGCTGAAATGGCCAATGTGTAATGAAAGGTATAAGTTCTCTGGCAGGAGCATGGATGAGATTTCCATGTGTCTGGCATTTATGACATGTCTTGGAAAATTGAATAGCATCTTTTTCCATGGTAGGCCAGTAATAGCCTACTCTGAGTAGTTTCTTTGCTAGCAAAAATTCATTTGAATGTGATCCACATACACCTTCGTGGACTTATTTTAACGCGCGATCTAACTCTTTGATTTCTAAACATCTAAGAAGTGTACCATTGAGACCCCATCAATATAAGTTATTGGTTATGAGGACATAACGTGATGTTGTCCTAATCAAGGATCTTTTTTCATTTCTTGATAGATCATTGGGAATGGTTTTGTCAGTGAGGTAAGCAATGATATTAGCATACCGAGATTGGTCTGGGGTGTTCAAAGCATAGATTACTTGATATTCAAGGGTATCAAAGGAAGGATAGGATAATTCTTCCACCAAGAAGTCATAGCAGAATTGATGTTCCTCCAGTTGTAACATGGATGCCAATGTATCCATAGCATCTGTAGCTTTGTTCTTTGTTCTGGGTATCTGCTGGAATGTGATGAAGACTAATTACTTCTTTTAGTCATCAACCAGTTATTTGTAGGGCATCAAATTCTCATCTTTCATCTGATAATCTCTGTTGAATTAATTGATAATGAGATGGGAGTCACCATACACATGCAACTCTATAATCTTCCATTCCATGGAAAGCTTAAGACCATTTACCAGTGCCTCATATTTATAAATTTTGTTCGTGCATGGAAAGATCAATTTGTAAGACTTGGGTATCTTGTAGCCTTGAGGAGTTATAAATAGAACTCCTGCTCCAGAGCCTTGTTGCGTGAAAGAACCATTAAAGTACATCTTCCCTGGATACTTAATTAAATGCATAATTTTCTCATCAAGGAATTCAATCCTTAAAGTTTCATCATCTTGGAGTGGTGAATCAGCTAGTTGATCTGTGAGGACTTGTCCTTTAATATCCCTCCTATCTACATACTCAATGTCAAATTCACTTAGAATGAGGACCCATTTTTCTAGATGTCCTGTTAATGTTGTTTTGCTTAGGAGTTACTTTAAAGGATCAATCTTAGAAATGATCCTTACTATATGTGAGAGCATGTAGTGTCTCAATTTTTGTGATGCGAAGATGACTGCTAAGCATGCTTTCTCAATAATGTTGTAATTGAGCTCATAGGAGACTAGTATTCTACTGATGTAGTAGATCGCCCTTTCTTTCTTAGTTTCATCCTCTTGTGTGAGAAATACTCCTAGTGATGTAGTTGTAGCTAAAATATATAGGAGTAATAGCTTCCCATGAATAGGTTCCATAAGAATAGGAGTAGCCAGGTACTCTTTTAATTCTCTGAAGTTGGCTTCACAGTGTTCATACCATTTGAACATGACCCCTTTATGTAGTAATTTGGTAAAGGTTTGAGATCTATCAGAAAGTTGTGACATGAACCTCTTGATTGATTGAAGTCTCCCTTGTAATGTCCTCATTTGACTAATGTTGCATGGAGGAGTCATCTCTAGTATGGCTTTGACTTTTGTCGGGTCTACTTCAATTACTTTTGCTGAAACAATAAATCCTAGGAGCTTACCTGATTGGACTCCAAAAGCACATTTCTTTGGATTGAGCCTGAGTTGAAATTGCTCCATTCGATCCAATATCTTCCTTAAGTCATCAATGTGAGTACTTCATTCTTTGGATTTAGCTAAGGTATTATCCACGTAATCCTCTATGTTTTTATGCATCATGTCATGGAATATGGTATTCATTTCTCTTTGATATGTAGCACCGGCATTCTTTAACCCAAATGGCATGACATTCCAAAAAAATTTGCCCCACGCACATGTAAATGCATTCTTCTCTTGATCTTCAGGAGAAATTTTAATCTGATTATAGCCTGAAAACCCATCCATTAATGAATACATTTGGTAGCCTTTTGTGAGGTCTATGATCACATCAATATTAGGCAGGGGGAAGTCATCCTTAGGACATGCCTTGTTTAAGTCTTTGAAGTCTGTATAGATCCTAATAGATTTATCATATTTAGACACTGGGACCACATTGGATATCCATCCTATGTAGGCAATGACTCTGATGAAACCATCTTTTAACAATTTCTCTAGCTCTGCTTTAACTAGCAATGCAACATGAGGATGCATTTTTCTTAGTTTTTGTTTCACGGGTTTGATCCTGGGATATATAGACAAGTGGTGCATTATTAACTCAGGATCCAGTCCAGGCATATCTGTATAAGACCATGCAAAGTTAATCTTCTTCTCTTTTAGGAACTTGGTGAACTGTGTCTTCTCCTGTTCTGACAAAGATTGTGCTAGGTGGACTATTTGAGGAAATTCAATTGTGCCCAAATTAACTGGCTGTGTTGGTTCTATATGAACTGAAGACCTTTCTTGAAAGTGCTTAGGGAGGATATCAAGAATCTCATCCTTTGGCACCTCTAAGAGGTTTTCACCATTAGAAATGTCTTTTTTTTTACTATTTTAGGATCTGACACTGCCAGAACGTGGTTTTCACCATCAGTTTGCTTTTTCTTTTTATTTTTCAATTTTTGACTGAAAAACTTGATATCCTCCTGTGACATGTTCATGCTCCTTTCATTGGTGGAAGAAGGGTAAGGTTCACAAGTGTTTAGATAGCAATCCAAGGTGTAGTCATTGGGAAAGTCGAGGATAGGAGTAGGATCTATATTAGTCCAATCAATTAGATTTGGGTTTATCAAAGACAAGGGGTTAGACTCTGGGGAGGATAGCATCATGTTAGTGTCAAGACTATTAACTGACATGACATGTCTTATTAAGTTAAGTTATTCGATGTTTAGATCAATAAGAGTTAGATCGTCATTAAAAGGGTCATTGTTAGTTATATGTGGACCAAACTCTAGTGACTCGTTAGTAGAACTTTCATCATCATCTCTTTGTAAAAGGAGGATTTTTTCTTGTCACCTCTAAAGTTCTTCAAGACTTATGACAACACCAGTCTCTCCATCAATAATTGGGGAAGGAACTCTTCCTATGCTTCAGGAATATCACTGTTGTTGGGAGTAGTGTTAGGATGCTTGTTGGGTGTTGATGGAGCCACAAACATGTGAATTACATCTATTTCAATGTCCTATGTGGTGAAAAATAGCTCATCCCATTCATAATCATGAGATTTTGTTATTTTATCATCAGACCTATTTAAGAATTCTGCAATAGTTATCTAATATACCCAATTAGCCACTTGTAGATCAATGTGTGGTAAATCAAGGACATATGAAACTGTGACCAACTGCCCCCAGTTAGGATGTAAATCTGATTTTTGAGGTGTGTCTTTGGTAACTATTTCTATCAATGGTATCTCTGGATTATCTTTTTTTGTGTCTCCTACCTCTTGAATACGAGCCAGTGGCAACAAAGGTATGTGAATGTCTTGTGGTACCTCAAAGCTTGGTACATAGTACTCTCCTTGATAGTTAGGATTCTTTGTGCCAACATGTAATAATCTTTCATAGAACCATGGTTCTAGTTATATATCTTCTATTTCATCACTCCCTTTGTCAGAGATCGGACTATCTGTTGAAGAAGGCTTGTCAGATTCAATATTAAAACCTAGTCCTATTTTGTCTCTCGTATTCCTAAACTCCATGTGTACATGCTCAATAAGTCCTCTTCCTATGTCTCTTAGAGGTCATTTTCCTTTATATCCCATTTGATTGAGGAGGTTATATCATTTACCATACTATTCTGGGGATATTTCTACATGTTTGACTTCAGCCTCCTTTGGTTCTCCTTTGTAAAGTTAGTCCAAGACTACATGTTTTTCTGTGTTATCTAAAGAAGATGTGGATGCCTTAACCATGCCAGTTGCTTTATGGACTTTTGGTGTTTGAGATGCAGTAGGTGTGAATGTTGAGGAATTTTTTTCATAGGATCTTGGTGATACTGGCAATTCTGTTAGTGACGGAGACATGTCCAGCTTGTATTCTCCCATACATGTTTCTTCAAGTTTTAAGTTTTTTCCAAAACTTTTCATAACCATGTCCTTGGTAGTCTCAGGAGAAATTTCATCCATAGCCTCTTTGTTATGTGGAATCATACTACCTGCCTTGATATTGTTGCAAGTATAATTGGCGTCTGCAGGGATTGTCACTTCCACCTCATTATGTGGGAACTTGATACATTGGTGGTAAGTAGATGGCACAGCTTGTATTTTTTGAATCCATGGTCACCCCAACAGGATATTGTAAGCCAAGGGTAGATCTAGAACTTGACATATGACATTCCTCTCAATCAGACCAACTCTGATGGGTAGAACAATAAGACCTTTAGAGGATCTTTCTTCCTCATCATAAGCTTTGATAGTTATTTTTCTTCTAGAGTCAATGGTCTGTTCTGAAAGACTCAGTTTCTTGATTAGATTAAGGGTGCAAATATTCAATCATGTGCCTCCATCTATCAATACATGTCAAACAGAGGATTTATGAATGAGGAATTCAATATGGAGGGTTTTATTTTATGGATGTGTCAATGATTTATCATCCTCTTCAAAAAAGGAGAGATAATGTGGCGTTGAAATGTGATTAACCATCACTTGTAATTTTTCTATATCAAGGTCCTTTGGGACATTTGTGGCATGTCGGGCTTGTTCCAAGATTTCCCTATGCGCTGCGGAGATTTTAAGCAACTCAAAAATGGAAATTTTAGTAGAGGTTCATTGCAATTGGTCCACCAAGTCATACTTTGCTATAGGAATAGTAACCATGTGTTTTGCTGCTAGTTTGGGGATAGTAATAATAGGAACCTTGGAAGTTATTACTGGTTTTTATGTATAATTAGGTCCTTTGATTGTGACATGCACTTGGCTCTGAGTTACTACATTTGATTGGAAAGAAACACCTTTGACTTTGACCACATTAATTGATTCAATTTTAATGTCAAGCATATTGATCACGTTATCATTATTGGAATAGGTGTAGTTTACTTCATTAACTTTTCCTTTAGATGCTTCCCCTTTCTCATAATTAGGGAATGGTTTGTTAAATGTTGTATGATCTTCATTGATGGTGTGTCCTTCCACTTTCATTTTTCCTCCTTCAATAAGGTATTGGATAACATGTTTGAGTTTATGACAGTTGTTAGTCTTGTGTCCTTTGTTCTTGTGAAAGAAACAGTAAGAATTGTCATCACACCATTTTGGTTTGAACTCCAGCTCCCATGGTTTGGAATCGGGGATTGTTAGAACTTTTTTGTCTTATAGTGTCTTCAAAATAGTTTCAAGAGGCTCTCCCAAAGGATTAAATGTTCTATGAGGTTTGGAAGTCCATGGTCGACCTTTCCATTATCACTTTTTGCTTTAGGTATGGAAGTTGTTACCTTGGCATGTTTTCTTGCTTGCATGCTATTAGTTAGATTGAATACCTCAGGTTTAGGACAAACATTGGATGCGTCTAATACACCATCATTGACAAAAAAATTATTCTTCTTCCACCATTTAGGTTTGGAGTTGGAGTTGTTAGATTTGTTTTTACTTTCAAGAGTGATCTCCCCCTTTTTAACCATGACTTATTCGATACGGATGGAATTTTTTATCATTCTTTCGAACCTAGGGGAGTCTTGCATTTGCAATGTGTAGTATAACTCAAGTACCAAATTATTAACAAAGATTTCCATTTTCTCAGATTCGGGAATAGCTCTTGAATACCGTGCAAAGATTCCGTGTCACCTTTATAGAAATTGGGTAAAGGATTCGCCAGTCTTCTGTTTAGTGTTGCACAAATCCATCATAGTCACATCATACTAGATATTATAGGAGTAATGTTGGATAAACTATTGTATTAAATCCTCAAAAATTTTGACCTTAGGTGTAATTTTTGAGAACCATTCCATGGTGTTGCCTCCTAGACTTCCAGGAAAAATATGCATGAGGTAAGTAGGTTCATGCATGTATTCTATGCTAAGAGCACAAAATTCCCTAACATGGTCATGTGGATCGATCTCTCCTGTATACTTGTCATATTTTGGCCTTGCCACGTTAGGAGGGAATGGAGCCATAGTGATACTCTTGTCAAAAGGAAATGGACAAATGGAGTCCATAGAGTATTTCATCTTGGGTTTAGCCTTCTCTTTCTTGAGAGTCACAAGTTCTGTTTTCATTAAGGTAAGTTGTTTGGTGAGAATAGAAATAGGAGTTGGTACCCCCTTTTCTTTTAGTTGTTCCACATCATAATCCTTGGGTAACTTTATGTCAGTGGATGCTAAATGGAGAAAGTATTTATCTTTATCTTCATCAATCATCTTTTCCATTATCTTGTGGAATCTCTTTCTCTGTTTGAGTTTATCATATTCTTCTTCAGTGATTTCTTCCTCACTGCCTAATTCAAATAGAGGATGTTCAAATGTGGGTTCTTCTTCTTCATCGATATCTTCATGCTTTTGGTTTTTTCTATTATCATATTCATCAAAAGCCTCATTCCATCCATGAGTGGACCTATCCATTTCTAGAGATTCTAGATCGAGTAGGGAACTACGAGATGTTTCTCCTTGAAAGTGTAGTGATTTAGGAGGTACTTTTGATCCTTTAGACATGTACTTGTTGTGTCTTGTGTTAACCATGAATTTTTATCTCAACTTTGTCAAAGTTTCCCGATAGTGTCATGTAGAGTCTCAAATCGTTCAAGTGAGTGTGTCTAGGTAGATGTGTTGTTTGTGTTTTGGTGGAAGTAAATGATTCTAGTGTTAAAGGGTTAGAATTCCCTAATAGTGAGTTGGGAATCAAGTTGTTGTAAAAAGTGGATAGACCACATGTATTAAGATAGATTTTAAGAGTCTGCCAAGACATGCAAGGTAGATGTCTGAAAAAAAATTTGATACAGCCACAGTGAGACTAGAAAAATAAATAAGGATAGATTTAAAGAGTCAAAAGGGGATCTGAAATAAACTATCTTCCTCTGAGAGGCAACGATGCAAGTGCCCACTATCAAATTTTGTTAGTTTTGTCTTGGAAGTGCGTGAATTTTGTTTGATCAAAGATCGCGTTCTAAGATTTTTCAGTGAGTAAAAACACGTGTAGACCAAGATTTGAATTTTGTTGCTTGTTTGAAGGTGTTATCTTTTTAATGATTTTCAGTTACATCAAGCATTATTGCATTGTTAAAGGGTTAGCAAACACATCCTTATGCCCTATTTTCTAGGTAGAGGATGAAAATCCTTGCTTGTTGACTTAGGTACACACTCAAATGCTAATCAGAATACAACCATCACCAAGCATGCAATGGCTCCAGTCATGATGTTTTATTAGCCGAATCCAAACACAAGTGAGGGCATGATATGACAAGTGTCTTGGGGAAATTAATTCTTTCCTTGCACAAGGATTATCACCCTTTTGGAGATGAATTAGGTAGTTTGTATGTGAAGTCCATTGTTTATGATGGGGAAATCCATTTGAAACTGTCTCCCATAGAATTGTACAATGCAAAATTGAGGCGTATAGCCCTATGAGCACTCAAATATGTGTAGTCTCACAAGTAAGATTCAAGCGGCTCCGCTCTACATATACCCAAGAATGTTCAAGGAATGATTTCAAAATTCCATGAACAAAACCAACTCCGTCTTCCGAGGCTTTGTCCTATGAGGAAGAAAATATTTATAGTGAGTTGGAAGGGTTGGCATAAAACCTGTCCTCACTTGGGTCATTTTCGGGAGATTTTTTCCTCAACCGACAGGCCCTCTACTATTAAATAAGCATGCAAAGGATTGGCGAGAGTAGGACGTCTAGATTTCTGATTCCTTCGAAGAAGAAGAGCATACTCTCCTAATCCATGTTGTTTTCTCCAAAATAGAGTCAATCAAATAGTTCATTCCCTCAAGAAATGTTGTGCTTGATTTAACATGTTCCTACTTAAGGGAAAACTAAAATGCTTGAAATTAAATTTGTGTTGTTCAGTTAACCACGGTTCTTTAGTGCTTTTCTTGTTCAATTACTGATTCCAAAATGAATTAAATGATTGAACTTGTTCATTGAGCCACAAAATTTTAATTCTTTGATTGTTTAATTACTATCCCAAAATTAGACGATGAGGTTTTCTTGGTTCAATTACTCCAAATTCCTTTCAAATCATAAATTGACTTGTGAGTTTCTGATTTTCCTTAAAAAGGAAAAGAGCATATTCCTCTTGTCAATTTAGTATAAGATTGGAAAATGTATTTATTTTTGAAAGCATAACAAAAATAGAAGTCAAGATGAGGGATTGGCAACCTGTAAAACCACAAGTTAGTATATTTTTTTTCTCTCTTAGCTTTGACAACAATCTGCAAACATAAGTTAGGCTGCTAAAAATAGGATCACAATCACGAAAGCAACCACGTTAGTAAGTTAGAAATCAAATTTATCAATGACCAAACTCTGTATTTTTTCTATCTGGACAAAAAAAGATATTTCAGAGACCCAAAATGATAAAACCCAAAAATGATACAATTTTTACCCCAAACGGTAATATTTACCCAGGATGATATGCCTTTTACGCAAAATGATAACACATACCAAAAAAGAAAAAATAAGCTACCAGAAACAATTTTAAGCCAAATTTTACCTTCTGGAAATGCAACAGTAGACGATATTAAAACTCCTGAAAACAATAAAATATTGACCAGAAACGATAAGTTGCTCCCGAAAATGATAAAAGATTTACCGAAAACGATAAGTTGCTCCCATAAATAATAGACTGCTTAAAAATTTTGAAAATGTCTAGGGCAGAGAGAAATCTTGCCCCACGGTGGGTTCTAGAGATGTGTGTGTGATTTTTTTCCCTGTTAAGAGAGACATAACACTTCAATAGATCATTGCATTAGTGAAAACAAGGGGTTAGCAAACATAGCAATCACCAAAATTGATCTATTGCTTCCTATCTAGGAGTATGAAAAATGACATAATGGCCCTCAGATTATGCATATTCCAGTAACATATACAACCTAAGAATGGAAAATTCAAATGAAAAGTAATCTAAAACCTAAATATAACCAAAATCATAAGAAATATGCTTAAGAAACATGCATCCTAGCTCTAAAAATGAAGATTATCACAATATAAAGTATCAAAACTATGATGCAATGTAAATATATATGAAAATGAGTAGCATAAAAATGCTTTCAACTCTTCAAAATTAGGATCATTACAACAATCAACAATAAAAGAAAAATTTAGGGCCATTTGAGCTCAAAATCCATTTTTTTATGGAAGAAATGGAGGAAGGGAAGAAGACTCTAGAAGGGTTGTCATTAATGAGGGTGTAAGACTCATTAATGAGGAGTGTGGAAGAGAATGTGTAAGAGCCATTAATGTTTCATTTATGAAAGCATTAATGAGGTATGGGTGAGGGTTTAAGAAGCATGGGTGAGGGTTTAAGGTCAAGCTTGATAACTTTGACTTTAGGGGGAGGGTTGAATTCCTAATCACATATTTAGGAATGTGACAAGGTTAAGGGTAGCTTAGGATTAGGATTAGGGTTTAATATAGGTGATTAAGGAGATAGAGATGGGAGGAGAGAGAATGAGTGGAGGGGGGTTTAGCTCATTAGGGTTAATTAGCTAATTAAGAAGAATTAGCATGTGAGAAGGGGTTGGGATGAGTTTGAATTCATGGTTGGGTAGTTGAGATTGGTTAGGTTAGAGTGAATATTAATGAAATGAATTGTTGTAATAACATATTCACTCAATAATAGGGATTTAATTAATTATTTAAGCTTTTGATTGCTTTGTAATAATTAATTAGGACTATAGCCGAATTGAATAAATTAGGCTAGGGTATTGATTTTGCAAGTGATGAGGTATGATTAGGATTTCATTTAATTCCATTTTAAATTAATTACCTTAGCCAGGTATTGATTTGAATTGATTTGAATTATAATTGATTGGTTTGGCTAAAGTGATTAATGTAAATTAGTGATTAGATCAATTAGGAGATTAAATCTAATTTGAATGAATTATGCCAACTGATTGAAGAGTTGTCTGGACATAATTGGGGGTATGATCACACTTAGGGAAAATAGGGTCTATGTTCAGAGAAAACCAAATCTAGGTGGTTACAAGGACCAATTAGATATAACAATAAAATTTAGTCCCTAAGGAAAACTTACTTGATTAGTTTAAGGATGAACCCCCTGAGCCAGAGGATGTTGGGTTACCTGTTGATGAATTGGCATATTCTTTACTTTCTTCCTTCTTCAACCATACCTTCTTCCTCTCATTCCTCACTCTTCAATATTAACAGTCTTTTTACCTTTCTCATCTTCATTGCTTGGTGACCGGTTCCTATATCTACAATCTCTTGCAAGATGTCCAATCTTATGACAATAAAAACATGTCATACCTATTTTTCTCCAGGGT
Organism: Thuja plicata; assembly: GCA_018584345.1. NCBI lineage: Eukaryota > Viridiplantae > Streptophyta > Pinopsida > Cupressales > Cupressaceae > Thuja > Thuja plicata. The sequence continues at coordinate 5,639,411 of MU227491.1, read as the reverse complement.
CCATAATTACCTATAGGATTCCTTAATCGAAAATTCATATCCACATGTCTATATTTTCCACAAATATTTCATGTGGCATTCATGTTACCTTCTCTTCTTAGAACACTCACTGGTTTGTTAGGTATCCTTGATCTGCAATGCTCTACCTTGTGTCCAAATTTGTTGCGTGTATAATAGTACCCATTGAAAATCTTTTAAAATGATATACTACTAGTCCTTGATCTACAATAATAATCTTGATGACCATACTTATTTCAATTGTAACAATAACCATCAAAATGAGTAGTTCTTGGAACATTCACTAGTTGGCTTCTACATACATTAGCAGTTTGTCTAGGATTTCCATAATTGTAACAAGTGGGTTTAGTAGGTTTCTTACCTTGTGGACTTATATAAACCTTAGGAATATTTAGTACCATACTTTGATGATTCTCCTTTTTCAAATTTTTTGTCATATTGCTTAAGTTTTACATTTGTCTCTCTCTCTCAATCTTCAAGTCTTCTTTCAGTTGTTCATTCTCCTACCTTAGTGTTTCATTTTCAGCACACATTTGTAATTTTTCATCACCGGTGTCACTTAGTTGTTCACTTAGTGCATGGTTATCATGTGTCAATCTTTGAATTATAATGTCATTTTCTCTTATCAGTTCTTCAGCATTCTTCTTTGCACTTTTAGCAGTTCTTTTTGCATCTTTAGTAGCTATCATGCCTTCAAGAACTTCACACATCCTTATGGATTGACTTTCTTATTATCTTTTCATCTTGGTTTCTTCTTTAGTTAGGATCTTGTTCTTTTCCATTATATCTTCTATTGTTGCCTCATCTTCTTTAGAGTTAACACTTCCTTCAAATAATTCATCAATGTTGTCTAGACTATCTTTTAGTTGTTTAGAAAATTATTTCATTTTTCCAATGAAGCCTTAAGATTTTACTTTAACTCCTCAATCATCTCATATGCTACCACCAACTATCTTTCATACCTATATATTTCCATCTCCTCAAATCTACTCCTCGAGTTTTCAAACTTTTCCTCTATATATTCTGAGCTCTGATACCAATTGTTGGAAATAATAGGTACTGAGAGGGAGGGTGAATCAGGACTAATAAAACTTTCATACCTTTATATATACCTTTGAATAGAAGAAAAATTAACTTTCAAACAAGGAAGCATATAAATGTAACTTTAAAGTAAAAGTGCAATGAAAGAAATGATAACACATCCACACACATAACACTCAGATTTTTATCGTGGAAACCCTTGGTCAGAGGGAAAAACCATGGTGGGGATGAATCCCACAATATTCTCACTATAGTAGAAAAGAGTGCTCTGTTAAGAGCTTATAATATGTCACTTTCTAGGTGACTCACCCTATTAGGAGTGATTGATACCTTATTATTATGTATATCCAATCTTGTACACTCAAACAAGGGTTAGTAGCACCGATTTGCAATGGGGGAAAGCAATCAAAACTACTAAGAACGAATCTATGGATAATAAAATAACATGAAAAATAGAGGCAAACAAAGTAATTCAAACCACAATTCTTGAAGCTTCTATTTATTTTCTCTACTCCTTCTGAAATGATGGATGAATGGTGCTCAATATTGGTATTGGCAGCGTTTATGACTTGGGAGTGTTGAGAAAGCGATATTGATATGATCACCAAAATGCATGATGCTTTGCAAGAATCCTGCAAAGTAAGTGTGCGGAAAGATTGAAATCCTGGATCCTTCAAATGGTTGTGAAGGGTTGATTATATAGAATATGGAAAATGATTTCGACGGTTGAGATCGATCCCAAAGATTAGAGAATGAATGGTTGAGATTAAAAGGAACTGGAGAAGCAATCAGTAAACTCCACCTCTTCAACTTGGAGAGAAGGGATGTTTTAGTTATCTGAGGAGCAACCAGTAAACTCCACATCTTGAATTGGGAGAGAAGAGGGGATGTTTAGTTAACTGAAAAGAAACCATTTTACTCCACCTCTTCAAATTAGAGAGAAGAGGGGTGTTTAGTTAAGTGAAAAGTTGATCATGAGTTACCTTTTAGAACTTGAGAAAGCATTTATTTAAATATTTAATTGATTTTTTGTAATTAAATTATTCAAACATGAGATAATTAAATTTTTTTATTTAGAATTGAATTATTGAGTGAAATTAAATTAATTTAATTAGAAAAATTAATTAATAAGTTTAAATATTTAAATTTAAACTTTACGAAATTGAATTTAATTAGTTAATAAAGATTACTTAAATAAGGTTAATTAATTAAATATACTTAATTATTTAATTAATTTTGGGGATGTGATTAAATGATTTGGGGAATAGATTTAGAATAAATAGATGATTAATTAATGATTAAAAAATCATTAATTAATAGATGAAAAGTAGTGTTTTAATGTAAGGCAAGTATTTCCATTTTAGGGTGTCTACATTTGCCCCTCTTTGATGCATTGTGGCTTGTCGAATTGTGTCAAAGAATCTTCTATTTTGATCCTACCCCAGGGATAGAAATTAAGGATTTTTTATGTATTTTTAAGGTTTTTATTTATTTTTTCAGGGCTTTTTTAAAATTTCCCCTAGTGTGGTGAACCAATACAAACCATAGATAAGTGTGATGCTCAAAGGGGATCGCGCTTTTGAGAATAAGCTTGGGTACTCAATATTTCATGTGGGGAGCACAAGCTTCAATATTTTGGAGGTCATTGATGGCGAAGTGGGATTTTAACACTTGGCACCTGTTCACCAGGTTTCCACCAAGGTACCTGCCCAATAGTGCCTATTTTCTAGGTTTTCACTAAGAGAGGGAGTGTGTTTCTCTTTACTTTTCTCTTTTTTGAAATTTTTTGTTGTTGCCAAGGCGCATGTTTTCCAGGTTTTCACCAAGTTAACATTTTATATTTTTTTATTTTTTTTATTTTTTTTGGATTTTAGATATGTTCCCTTGACCTTGAGACCTCAAGCGTAGAACCTTTTGAGGTGCATGTTGTTGATATGACCAGGGAGTTGATCTCCTTCTTGATTTTTTAGTTTATATTCCCATTGTTGCACGATGTTATGATGGTGTAGGGTCCTAACTAATTAGGCTCAAACTTTTCTAGTTTAACCCTTTCTGGTTGGTTCATTTGATTCTCCATGAGGATGAGATCTCCTACCTCTAAGTTTTGTGGTCTGACCTTCTTGTGATATTTACTTCTAGGGTGATTCTGATAATTGTGTAAGTGATTTAGTGCATTTTGTCTTCTATCATCTAAAAATTCTAGTTCATTGAGTCTTGCTACTTTGTATTCTTCATCTGAAATGATGTTCTTTAGTGATATTCTAACGGATGGGATTTCAACTTTGAGGGGTAGGATTTCTTTAGCCCATTTTTCAAAAGAAGTTTTGACTGGATCCCTCTCCACTATGATCTTTACTTATTCCAGTGAATGAATGGTCATTGAGTTCTCCTCTTTCTATATGAGACATGAGAAAAATTGATCCATATACTATTGAGAATGGAGTTTCTCATGTAAGGGTTCTCACACTAGTTTTGTATGCCCATAGTGTGGGACTGAGCTGCAAATGCCAGTCTCGCTCAAATTCATTAACCATTTTCTTTAAGATCTTCAGGATGGTGACCATTCCCTTGGGGATAGTAGAATGAAGAGAAATATTTCTTTATCTGGAACTTGTCATAGAGATCTTCAACATCTTAATTGTGAAAAGGTGTACCATGATCTGTGATTATGGTTTGAGGAATTCCATATCAACACATGATGTTGTTTAGTATGAATATGGATATTTCCTTACCACTAATGTATGTGAGATGAATTTCTTCCACCCATTTGGTAAAGTACTCCATCACTTCAATGATGTACTTATGACCATTAGAAGATGTTGGTGTAATATTTACCACTAAGTCAAATCCCCATTTTGAAAATGGCCATGGTGAAGTGATAGGGTTGAGTTCTTGAGTTGGTGCATGGATAAGATCGCCATGAATCTAAAATTGTCGACACCTTTTCACTTTGATAGCATCTGTCTCTACTATGGTCCAGTAGTATCCCATTCTGGTGATCTTATTTTCTAAACTATTTCCACTTGCATGGGCCCCAAAAATTCCCTCATGTACTTTATACAAGGCTCTCTAGGATTTTGTGCAAGTGATACATCGTAAAAGCATTCCATCTAGACTTATTTTATACAGATTCTTAGTGACAAGGGTGTACCTAGAAGCTTGTCAAATGAGGGACTTATTTTGGTTTCTAGACAGGTCAGGTAGTAGGGTACTTTTTTGGAGCTAATTATATACATCATGGTACCATGGGGACTCAAGACCAACAAGGACACATGTTGACTCTGTTATCATAGATTTATGTGTTGGTATCATTAGATGTTCTACCAAAAATTGGAATTTGGTTTCGTTACCCAACATGTCGATCATCGATGCTATAGTAGCCATCGCATCCACTACTTTATTTTGAACCATTGGAACCTACTCAAATACAATGAAATGAAAGAAGCCCACAGGTTGTCCATCAACTCTCTATATGGGATCATTTTCTCCTCTTTTTCCATGTAGTCATTATTGACTTGACTAATCACTAATTGGGAATTATCATAGACTCGTAGGTTCTTTATCCTCTATTATATAGTTGTCTTCAATCTGATGACCAGAGCCTCATATTCAGCTATGTTGCTTGTGCATGGAAACTTGAGTCAGAAAGACTTAGGAATCACATCAATATGTGGAGTAATGAGTAATGTCCCTGCTCCTACACCATATTTTGTATATGACCCATCAAAGAATAATTTCCAAACCTCTATTTTCAATTGTACTATGAGGATTGAATCATCTAGAAAGTCAGACACTATAGGCTGATGACCTTGTATTGGTGCCTATGCTTGTTGATCTGTAATTACCTTCCCTTTGATAACCTTTTGATCCATGTACTCTATGTCAAATTTACTTAAGATCATGACCCATTTGGCAAATCATCCTGTTAGTGTTGCTTTACTCAACAAGTACTTCAATGGATCTATGTGTTCTATGAGCTTTTTTTGATGACTCAGCATGTAATTTCTTAACTTTAGAGAAGCAAAGACAACTGCGAGACATGAATTTTCAATTGTTGAATAATTTATCTCGTAGCCCAGCAATGTTCTATTGAGGTAGTAAATGGATCTTTCCTTTCCCTAGTCATCGTGTTGTGCCAAAAGAACACCTAGTGTTGACTCTATTGTTGAGATATATAAGAGGAGTGGACTACCTAGAATGGGTGGCACCAATATAAGGGACTTCAATAAATAATCCTTGAAGATTTGAAATGCTTTCTCAAATTTTTTCGTCCATGTGAAGATCGCATCTTTATGCAGTAGGTGTTGGAATGGATGACGCTTATCTACTAGTTGGGCGATGAATCACCTAATAGATTGTAGTCTGCCTTGTAGACCCTATATTTTCCTCATATTAGTCGGTGGTGGCATGTTGAGGATGGCCTTAACCTTTTTTGGGTACACTTTGATTCCTCTATGTGATACAATGAATCCAAGGAGCTTTCCAGTAGTAACTCTGAGTGCACACTTCTTTAGATTAAATCTGACCTTGTACTCCATCATTTGATCAAATATCAGACCCAAAAAATTTAGGTGATTTTCCTTGAGCATTCATTTGGCTAGTATTTCATCAACATAGTCTTCCATTATTTTATGAATTAGATCATGAAATAACATGGTCATTGCCTTTTGATAAGTTGCACCTGCATTTTTTAGGCCAAATGGCATCATGTTCAAGTATTACATTCCCCAGCAACATGTGAATATTGTCTTGTATTGGTCCTCTAGCCCAATTTTGATTTGGTTATATCCAGAGAAATTGTCCATGACTGACAACATTTGGTGGCATGTTGTTAGGTCAACTATCATGTCAATGTTTGGTAGAGGAAAATCATCCTTGGGACAAGATTTGTTCAAATCTCTGAAATCTATGCATATACAAATCTGACCATTATGTTTTGTTATTGGCACTAGTTTAGATATCCAATCCACATATGGAATTGGTCTTATGAATCCTACATCTAGGATTTTCTTCAATTCTGCTTTAACAAGTAAAGTGATGTGTGGATGCATCTTTCTCAATCTTTGTTTAACCAGTTTTGCATTTGGTAACAATGGTAGATGATGTAGTACTAGCTCCGGATCCAAACCAGGCATCTTTGTGTAAGACCGTGTGAATTTGGTTTGTCTTTCCTTGAAGAAACTAATGAATCATTCTCTTTCCTCTAGAGTAAGAGATTTACCCAAATAGATATGTTTAGGGTTATTTTCATCCCCTATATTGAGTTCCTCTATTTCTTATTCTAGTAACATAGACTTTTCTTCTACTAAGGGGAGGAGTTGTATCTTTCCCTCCTCTGGCACCTCAAAGAGGTTTTCACCAGAAGATACGTCCATTTTTTTTTATCTTTTTTTATGGACAGAAAGTGTCTTTCAATTTTCATGTACTGATTGTTCTTTTTTGCTTTTGATTTTGATTTTGTGATAGGAAAGAGGAGCCTCCTCCCCAAAGTATGTCGATCTATCTAGGTTAAAGGAGAAGCTTGCTTTTTGGTCTCCTGATGGTATGCCTTCTCAGAGCCTCCATGAATTTTGTGATGGCGTCATCATTCTCAAAAATATCTATGTCAGGTTGTCCTTTTTGGTCTCATTCTATCAGTTTAGGGTAGAATAGACAAAGGTCACATGGGGGATGACTATGTTTGGGTGAACAAAACCACAGTGATAGTTTCAAAAAACTTGGAATTTGATGCATACACACAATCTAAATAATTGGCATCAACATATTTATCAATACACGGTTGGTCTTCTATGGTCATTTGGTAAAAAATTTCATTAATGTGTATGGTACTAACAAACTGAGGGGAATAGTCAGGGATGGGAAACTCAGAATTATGGAGGGATAACCACTCATACTCATGGGAATTGGTCATGCTAGAACACTCATTTGATGTCTCACTTTTGGTATCATCCTAGATATTCTGATTAAGGCTCAATTGGTAATTAGAGGGTTCCACTTCTGATGGAAATAATTGCTAGATTATACTATTGATTAGGGAATGTTCTAGATTTTGCCCCTGATTTAATTTGGCAATTTGTTCCTACTATATATTGGTATATCTTGGATGGTTGTACTGGTTCTATTTTTTCCATAGCCTAGCCCTCTTTTGTTTCTTTGGGTTAGTAGTAAAGGAAGTTCTATTATGCCTTGTTGTCTTTCCCCTAGACCAATCTTACCATCATATCCAAATTTCTCCAACATATTGAAACCAGCTCCAAATTGTGACAAAAGTATTTGTGCTTGAGGTTTCTTTGGAGATTCTTTATACAACCAAGTGTTGATGTCCAAATCAAAGGGTTTTTCTTAAGCTATGTCTCCCCATCTGACAAATGTGGTTGGTGGACACTTGAATAACACTAATTCTAGAGTTTCATGTGTTTTCAATGGCCAAGGCATGCCATATGATCTGAGATTTTGACGAATCTTAGTGATGGTAAAAGCTTCCTCATAGCTATACTCACCACACCCTTTGTCTTTGATTGATATATTACCTTCCTTTCTTTGTATGTCTTTAGGAACAGAATCAAAGGTGGAAGGAATTCTTTCTTATTTATTTGAATGCACTTGATTATCTGTACTACTTCTTATGGTGTTGCAGTATTGAAATGGGTTGGGATATTGAATGTTTATCTCTTCCCCTTGGTATGATAATTTGATGCACTGGTGATAAGTTGAAGGGAAAACTTAAATCTCATGTATCCATGGCCTCCCAAGCAGCATGTTATATCCCAAATCAATGTCTAGGATTTGAAATGGAGTATTCTTTATGAATGGCCCTATCCTAACCGGTAGAATGAGGATACCTTTTGATGATCTTTCTTCCTTTTCATATGCCCTAATATTTATCCTCCTAGTGACATCAATTCTAGATTTTGAATAGCCCAAGGTTTTTATCACTTTTAAAGTACATATGTTTAACCCAGCCCCACCATCAATGAGGACTCTTTGGATTGTGTGTTTATGCACTTGGGTAAGAAGATGCAAGGGGTCATTATGTATAGGCTTTTGAGGAGGCATATCATGGTCTCTAAATGTAGCATGCCTATTGGCAGAAATATAGTTGACCATGGTTTGGAAATTCTCTAGAGTTATGTCCCATGGGACTGATGCATTTTGAAGGGCTTGATCTAGAGTGTGCTTATGTTGCGGGGATATGTTGTTGGAGATTTTATTCTATGCAAATAGTTGATTGTATGTTTGTCATTGATGAAAACATATAATATACAACAGTTTCCTATGAGAAATTATCAGTACAGATATTATGGAGCCTTGCACATTTAAATCTATGTTGTAGACATGTTCTGGATGTAATGTTCATACACGCAGATTTAGATATGTAGTTTCAATTGAGTTATGTTAATCTATTTTGGCAGTTACAATTTCTAGAGATTATCTATTAAGAGTCGACGTATTTACATTATTTCTTGAGATGCACCTATCTTCGGGATATGCGTGTTTGTATTCATGTTTAGTTATGAGTTAATGATGATTATCCAAAGGCACTAAACATGTTTTAACAGAAGTGTGATGTTTGAGTTAATTTGGTAGAGCTGACTACGTGAAGTGGCGTGTCTATTCATTTTGAGTTTTGCGGTCCTAAATTTGATTGCATGCTTAGTAAAGCCGACAAGAAAGTTAGTGAAGTGTTTCCTACAACCGTCATGACCTTATCCTTGTGGAATATACTTATAGCAGTTCAATTGTGATTGCAAAGTGTGAATGAAGTGAGAAAGAAAGAAGACACAGCATAGCAGAAAGTTAGACAGTATGGCTACATCATTCATCAATTGAATATTTATGTGAAGAATTAGAAGAAGATTACAATTCACTGGAACTGATCAAGACATAGGTCTACACAAATCATTCATTTTCAGATATAGTGTATATCTACTTTACAAAATGTTGCAGTCTTCATCATTTGAGAAGTGAGCTCTTAGATAGTGAGTCTTCACCCCTAACAGGGTTACTTGTAAAAGACTCCTAACAGATTCCAACCTCTGACCAGGTCTTTGTACTTATTGCATTGTAAAGATCAACTCCTAACAGGGTTGCAATATCTTCTAACAAGGATCATTATAAACTAGTACAATTATTTGTGGGTGCTAATTTCCACCGGGGTTTTTACCTAATTTAGTTTTCCCCATTACCAAAATTGTGTTGTTCATTTATGTGTTATCTTGTTGAGTTTATGTTTAAATTTATTCTGTACTTAATTGGAAAAATAATTGAATCTTGTAGATAACTTATTCTTCCTCCCCCCTCTCAGTTATATCTTGGTACTATTCCTAACAATTAGTATTAGAGTCAAGTGCCTTGGAGAGAAATCCTAACAGCTTAAGGTAGATCATATGGCATACTTCAGAAAAGAGAGACCTAAGTTTGATGGAGAGAATTATCTTGATTGGAAGAAAAAAATGATAACACATCTACAGTGCATCGGTTTTGACATTTTTGAAATAGCCACACAAGAATTTATTGTTCCCTCTCTGAGAGACCTTGCAAAAGATAATGCTACCAGTAAATAAAAGGAGGTATTCATTGTCAATGTAATTTCCAATGAAGCCCTTATAAGTACATTATCTGACAATGAATTCTCTGAGATCAAGAAAGTAGACAGAGCCTACACCATATGGAATTATTTAGAAGATATGTTTGAAGGAGATATTCAAGAAAAGAATGTGAAAAGAAAGTAATGTAAAAAGAGTTATAACAACTTAGAGATGCTGCCTGAAGAGAACATCAGAGCTTACAATCAAAGGATTAATGAAGCGGTTTTAGGAATCATAAACAATGGTGGAGAAATTTCAGAGGAAGACATAATGGACAAATTGATGACTACATTTACAACAGACTATGAGAGAAAGATCAATATCTTAAATGAGACTATGAAATTTTCAAAAGACTTCAAGAGAGAGACTTTGACCAGAAAAATCTCTGCATTTGAGATATCAAGATTGAAGACAGAACCTAAAAGTGAAACATCTTTCAAAGCCCCAGTCCATGGTAAGAAATCCTTGAGTAGCTCTAGTAAAAATGAGAAAGAAGTGGATACAGAACTAGAAGAAATCATTGCTATGATTGCCAAGAAAGAAAGGAAAGGTAAAGGAAAATATGAAGGATAGATAACATTCAAATGTTTTTTATGCATCAAAGTTGGCCATTTTGCATCCAAGTGTCCTACAAGGGTCAAGAAGTTTAGATCAGATTACAAGCCCAAATATACTAAGGAATGCTATCATGCTGAAAATGGTGTAATTGATGATGACTTAGGAGAAGATGAAATTGGATTTCTTTCCATTAAATACATTGAGAAAATGCTTGAATAAATGGACATTGAAGATGAAAAGAAAGCACAAGAGTTAGCATTAGTTTCCAAAGCAGACATCAAAACTGACTGGATCATTGACAGTGGATGCTCACATCACATGATAGGAGACAAAGATAGATTTGTACAACTAGAAAAGTACAAGGGTGGTATGGTTAGATTTATAGATAACACTCCCAAACCTATCATAGGCAGAGGTTCTATTACCTTAGCTGGAAAGAACAACATATATGATGTTCTTTATGTTGATGGTTTACATCATAACCTACTAAGTGTTGGACAATTGCTTGACAAAGGATATCAGTTGGAATTCAAAGACAACAATTTCATCATTAATAACAAAGAAGAAGATATGATTACATTAGGATCTAAGACTAAAGGTTATGTCTTTCAGCTCAATACAGAAGTAAGTTGTTTTGTTACAAAAGTAGATGATAGTTGGCTATGGTAAAAAAGACTTTGTCACATCAATTTTGACAACATAGTAAAGATAAGAAATGTAAAGGCAGTAAGAAATCTTCCTAGTATTGAAAGACTAGTTGATACTATGTGCAGAGAATGTGTGATGGGAAAGCATGTAAGGAGCTCATTCAGAAGCAAGAAGAACTTGGTAGAAAACAAATTAGATCTAGTGCATACAGACCTATGTGGCCCTACTCAAACAAGATCATACTACAGAGAATGGTATTCTATTTTGTTTGTTGATGACTTTTCAAGGATGATGTGGGTTGCATTCTTAAAGGATAAGTCAAAAGCTTTTGATAAGTTCAAAATATTCAAAGCTAAAGTTGAAAATGAGTTTGGATTAAAACTAAAATGTCTGAGATCAGATAGAGGAGGAGAATTCACCTCTGACAAGTTTTATGAGTGTTGCAAAGAACATGGAATCAAAAGACAGTTGAGTGCTCCTAGAACCCCTCAACAAAATGGGATTGCAGAAAGAGTAAATAGGATCATACTTGACACAGTACGCACTATCATGATAGAAGAAAAAGTTGCACACATCTATTGGAGAGATGTAGTCAATACAGTAGTCTGTACTATCAATAGAATACAACTAAGACCAGGCGCAGATAAGACACCTTATAAACTTTGGTTTGGTAATGTACCTACAGTAAAATACTTTAGAATATTTAGAATCAAGTGCTATATCAAGAGAGATGATGGTGTTGGTAAGTTTGATGCCAGAAGTGAGGAAGGTATTTTCCTTGGTTACTCTACTGAAAGAAAAGCATATAGATGTTTTATCTTGAGATTGAAGAAGATAATTGAAAGTACACATGTGAAGATTGATGAGAAGTTCATGATTCAAGAAAGATACTATAATTGTGCACCTATGATTGAAGATGAGCCAAGGCCTAATAGTAAAGAAACAATTATTGAATAAATGTTTGATTGTATTGATGTATCATGCAATGACCCTGAAACAAGAAAAGAAGAATCACAGGTTACAGATGAAGATGTCACACCTAAAGTTCCAAAATTCACAACTAGATACCATTCAAAGGAAGATATCATTGGAGATTAGAGAAATAGAGTTTTGACAAGATCTAAATCCAAAGGTTTAACAGTTGATGAAGAGGTATGTTTACTTTCACAAATTGAACCTTTAACTGTTGAAGATGCATCCAATGATTTAGATTGGCAGAAAGTTATGAAAGAAGAATTAGATCAGATAATCAAAAATGATACATGGGAACTGGTCCCTAGACCTTGTGACAAAAATATAATTGGTACTAAGTGCATATACAGAAATAAGATGAATGAAGAAGGTACAGTAGTAATAAACAAAGCAAGATTGGTATGTAAAGGATATGCACAGAGAGAAGGAATAGACTACACTGATACATTTGCCCATGTGAGTAGACTGGAAGCTATCAAGTTGTTTTTGGCCTATGCAACATTCAAGAACTTCAAATTATATCAGATGGATGTCAAGTCAACCTTTCTAAATGGTGACTTGAAGGAAGAAGTTTACATAGAACAGCCTGAAGGATTCAAATTATCAGACAAACCAGACATGGTATGAAGATTTAAGAAAGCCCTTTATGGACTTAAACAAGCCCCAAGAGTTTGGTATGAGAGACTTTATGGTTACTTAACCAAGATTGGATTCAAAAAGGGAGCAGCAGATTGCAACTTATTCATGAGAGAGACACCTGATGAACTACTACTTGTTGATATATTTGTTGATGACATTATATTTGGAGGTAAGGACAAACTTAGTGTAAAATTTTCCAAATAGATGCAAAGTGAGTTTGAAATGAGCATGATTGAACCTATCAAATATTTTTTTGGGATTGAATGTAAAACAAATAGACAAAGGTATATTCATAAATCAGTCTAAGTATGTGAAGGAGATATTGAAGACTTTAAAAATGGAAGATTGCAAACTAGTAAGCACCCCCATGATAATAGGATGCAAGCTTTCTAAGGATGATGATTCTATAGCAGTTGACAAGACACTATACAAGTCTATGATTGGAAAACTCATATATCATACTCAATCTAGACCAGATATTTTTAATGCAGTTGGCATTATTGGAAGATTTGCAGCTGAACCTAAACTAAATCACCTAATGGCAATAAAAAGGATATTTAGATACTTAAAGGGGACTATAGACTATGGTTTATGGTATCCTAACTTAGAGAATATACAAATTCATGTGTATACAGATGTAGATTGGGTAGGTTGTGTTGATGACAGGAAGAGTACCTCAGGAGGAGAAGTATTTCTTGGAGACAGGTTGGTTAGTTGGACAAGCAAGAATCAGAATTGTATCTCTCAGTCGACAGCAAAAGCTGAGTATGTTGCAGCACCATTGAATTGTTCAACAATGGTTTGGATCAAACAGATGATTAAAGACTTTGGTATTCAGATTGATTATCCTATTGTTATTCACTGTGATAACACTAGCACTATCAATAGGTCAAAGAACCATGTGATGCACGCAAAGACAAAACACATTGAGATCAAATATCATTTTCTAAGAGAAAAAGTTGCAGACAAAGAAGTAAATTTGGATAATGTGAGCACTAAAGAACAGTTAGCAGAAATTTTTACAAAGCCTTTATCAAAAGATACTTTTGAGTATCTCAAGGAGAAGCTGGGAGTAATTCTATTTCCTGAGTCTAATTAGAACTGCAGCAAGAGCATCAGTCCTTGGTGACTAAGGAGTGGTTGACTACTCTACTTCTGGAGTAGTACCTATGCTTAATTGTTTTTGGCACCCTTTTCCATTCATGTCAAAGGGGGAGTATATAGTTAGGGGGAGCATATACTCTGGGGGAGTATACACTAATGAAAAATACAGTAATAAGAGATGCAGCTGTTAAGAGGATCTTTTAATGAGGATACTGAGAAGATTGTAAAAAGAAGGAAGATACTTTGGGTTGATGGTTTTTTTCATATCATATGTTTCCATCAATGTCAAAGGGGGAGATTCTTAGATAATTTCTTCTGTGCAAATAGTTGATTGTATGTTTGTCATTGATAACAACATATAATATACAGTAGTGTCCTATGAGAAATTATCAGTACATATATTCTGGAGCCTTGGAAATTTACATATATGTTGTATACATGTTCTGGATGTAATGTTCATACACACAGATTTAGATATGCAGCTTCAGTTGAGTTATGTTAACCTGTTTTGGCAGTTATATTTTTTGGAGATTATTTGTTAAGAGCCGACGTATTTACATTATTTCTTGAGTTGTGCCTATCTTCAGGATATGCTTGTTTGTATTCATTTTCAGTTATGAGTTAATTATGATTATCCAAAGGTGCTAAACATATTTTAACAGAAGTGTGATGTTTGAGTTAATTTGGTAGAGTCGACTATGTGAAGCGACGTGTCTATTCATTTTGAGTTGTGTGGTTCTAAATTTGATTGTGTGCTTAGTAAAGCTGACAAGGAAGTTATTGAAGTGTTTCCTACAACCGGCATGACCTTATCCTTGTGGAAGATACTTATAGAAGTTCAATTGTGATTGCAAAGTGTGAATGAAGAGAGAAAGATAGAAGAGAGAGCAGAGTAGAAAGTTATATAGTATGGCTACATCATTCATCAATTGAAGATCTATGTGAAGAATCAGAAGAAGATTACAATTCACTAGAATTGATCAAGACAACAGGTCTACATAAACAGTTCATTTTCAGATATAGTGTATATCTTCTTTACAGAAGGTTGCATCCTTCATCAATTGAGCAGTGAGCTCTTGGATAGTGAGTCCTCACCCCTAACAGGGTTATTTGTAAAAGACTCCTAACAGGGTCTAACCTCTGACCAGGTCTTTGTACTTATTGCATTGTAAAGATCAACTCCTAACAGGGTTGCAATATCTTCTAACAAGGATCATTATAAACTAGTATAGTTATTTGTGGGTGCTAATTCCCATCGGGATTTTTACCTAATTTGCTTTTCCTCGTTACCAAAATTGTGTTGTTCATTTCTTTGTTATCTTGTTGAGTTTATGTTTAAATTTATTCTATAATTAATTGGAAAAATAATTGAATCTTGTAGATAACTGATTCAACCCCCCCCCCCCCCCCCCNTCTTGTAGATAACTGATTCACCCCCCCCCCCCCCCTTCACATTTATCTCTTGGGACTATTCCTAACATATGTGTAATAGGTCAAACTTGGAGATCTAAGAAGGTGTGCACTTTAGCTTATCCACTCGAATGGTTTTTGGATTGGAAACTATTGTGGGACTAGCTGGGGTAGATGAAGTGGAAGACATTCCTTGCAAAATAAACCTAAAAACATTGTAATGTGCCAGTGCATTTGGCATTGGTATCTCTGATAGTAATTATAGCAACTTGGCTATCTAAAGGATTAATGCAATTTATGGTGCTATCAGAGTTGGCATAGGTATAGTTTACTTTCTTAGACTGTCCACCATACACAAAGGCTTTCCCTTTTTTATGATCATGAAATGTATCATTGAAGATAGTGTGATCGGTTGTACCCTTAGATTGGGTATTTGTGATATCAATTATCCATTGTTCAATTAGATCTTATATGGAATTTTTCAATCGGTAGCAGTTGGGTTTCTTGTGTCCTTTTATTGGATGGTAGTCACAAAATTCGTTATCATTCCACCACTTGGGTTTCACAACACCATGTACATACTCTCTAATTTTGGATAGAGTTATATTATTGGTTTCAATCACTTTTTCAATGTTGACTCTACTGACTCTCCTTATGGTGTGTAGTCACGTTTACGAAATAGAAACATTTGTGGGTGTTGTGTATTGGGTTGGTGTTTGGACACAGCAGTTGCATGAATAGTGGGTGTTTGAATTTGATTATTCGCCTGTTAAGTGTGCACCATGGGTTTTTCATTTTCCATGGGTGCTCCTTGTAGTGAAACCTTGGGTTGAGCATAGTTGATTGTTTTGAAATCAATGACATCATAATTAGTGAAATTCTTGTTCTTATTCCACCATTTAGCCTTATACATTGCATTCTTGTTTGTGTTCATTTGGGTAGGATCTGCAAGGATTCCTCTCTTGACCAAGTTTTTCTCACATCAAACTCCTCATTCTATGAGTTGTTTGAAATTTGAAGCGAGATGGAGTTCTGTTGTGAATGACATATTTCGAATTAGATTGTCAATGAACATGAATATTAGGTCTTGTTCAGGAATATCATATGTTATTTTGTTTGCAGTGTTCCTCCATCTTTGTAATAATTTAACAAAAAATTCTCCATCTTTTTTCTTAATGTCACAGAGGTCCTTGATACTGATCTTGCATTCGATGTTATGATGGAATTGAGAAATAAAATATTTGGCTGATTCTCCTCAAGAATGAATTCCATGGGGTAGGTATGAGAAGCATTCCATTGCTGGTTCGGCTAGACTCTGTGGAAACAGTTGCATTAGGTAAGTTTTATCATGTGCAACCTCAATGCAGCTACCAAAGAATTCTATGATATGCTCTACATGATTGGTATTGCCTTTGTATTTGTCAAATTTGGGCACCAAGAAATGAATGGGAAATGGAGACATGTGCAATGAGTGATTAAATGGGTATGTGTACAAGTCCTTCACTGTGTAAGACTTGGTTTGCCCCTGATTTTGCATGTCCATCATTTGTGTTCGTAGCTTTTGCACCTGCTCTATCAACATGTCTGCTGGAGATTGAGGAACATTCCTGGCATATAATATCTATGTCATGGTAGGTATAAGGCTTTGCCTCTTTATTCCTTGTGTTGAGACATATGATCTCCTAGGGACTTAGTATTGTTTTCCCAATGTGTGATTCTAATATTGGGGAATTTAATTGATCCAAGGTTGTTATTATTGTTGTTTTTGTTGGGATCCCTATTGGAATAAATGTCTATCCTTTTGCAGATGTTGACTGAATGTCAAACCCATAGAGATTGACCCACAGAGATTGACATGGTTAGTGAAGAATTGTATAATTTTATTGATTCAAAAATAGATATATATAGGGGTTACACACCGAATAATATGGAAACTAGTTATTTTAGTTTTGGGGATGCAAAAACAAGTTATTTGTAGTTAAATGTGGAAAGTGAAGAGGGGTAGATGTTTCATCATATGATGATGTTGAAGCCCCAAATGGTGAGGTTATATCAAACTTTGCTGATACTGATAGTGAGGATGAGGATTGCATATTGTGGCCAGATGAGGAAGATGTTTCTCAACCCATGTTTTCATCACATGGGGATGTCCAAGAGGATATGTGTGAGGAATTGGTTGAGGAAAAGACTTCATGGTGTCAGCATGGTCCTGATCTTTTTGAAGATAATATGATGGTTAATATGCAGCCTTGCAAAGAGGATGAAGATTTGTCATCTGTTAGAAATGATTGTGAGGATGTAGATTCATTTGAGACAATGATGAATTTCATAAGCATGTTGGAGAAGGAATGTTCATACAAGGAGTAAACCTTGTGGTGATTGTAATTCAAGTAAAAGGCTCAGGTGTTTGATGAAGATACATATGTTTTTCAGTTTGAAGAGCAGTGCAACATTGGTGATAATATTGATAGTTCAATTTGTATGTTTGCATCATGTGATTTTCCATGTAAATTTGTTGATCCTAAGGGGCGTGAAGGTTTTTATGAACCAGATTATGAAACTGTGGTAGCTCAAAATGTTTTTGAAAATCTTTCAAATTTTTGAGTTTCCAGTTTTAAACAACATTGTGCCAACTCATTAGATGGATAGTGATTGTATTTATGGTGGTTCCATAAGTAATCTTGAAAATGTAGAAGATGGTCTCAGTCATGAATCTGAAATTATGGATCCTCAGGAACATAAAAATGATTATGAAATTGCTAATGGTGGGTCACTGTCTAAATTGTATGAACCAGTTTATGGATAATTCCAACATGATGTATCTTATGTTATAGATACAAGTGGTGACCACCTTCTAAAAATGGAAATGGATGAATTAAAATTTCATTTAAGTAATGATTATTCTAATGTGCTTGACACAAATATGGAAATATTATCTTATAGTGAGAAAATAGGGGTTGCTGATAATGTGATATGCAACACTGAATTGGGTCAAGATAAAGATATTCAAGGAAAGCCTCATGT
Organism: Thuja plicata; assembly: GCA_018584345.1. Lineage (NCBI taxonomy): Eukaryota > Viridiplantae > Streptophyta > Pinopsida > Cupressales > Cupressaceae > Thuja > Thuja plicata. The sequence continues at coordinate 5,621,409 of MU227491.1, read as the reverse complement.
TGACTTGATTGAACTGCAATTTTATTTGTTTCATATGAAGGTAGGTCAGAGTTGGAAATCTATACCAGGCAATTTTCTTCAACCAGAGCTATATTCCTTTTTCCAGGAATGGGATATGAAGAGTGTTGACATGTTGAATTTAGTGGATATTGAGGAGATTGAATTTACCCAAGGTTATGATCAGCATGATCATTTTCCTAAATTGTATCAATTGGTCTTAGGTGATCATCTTTTTTCTTTGCAAAGTACTGATGGTATTAGGATTGATGATGTCAATCATCCAATTGAAAAAGATTTTTTTCTTTTTCAAGTCCAGCATGACAAGTATTTTCAAGAATATTGTAGTGGGAAAGATTTTGGAGACTGTTTTGATGGGCCTGACATCAACTTGCCTTGTAACTATGAGTCTATTACGCTCAATGGTAAAAGCCATTATAAGGACTATATTTTTATTGATCTCATGTTGCCCTTGTTTTCTCAAAGTGAAAGTAAGGTTCAGAATGACAGAATGTTGAATGTTGCCAATTTTTTCCTATTTACATAGATGTTGTTCAATAACTTTTTCATATTGGTTGTGTTTTTGGGTGATCAAAATCACATATTTGACAGAGGTAAGCTAAATGAGAATTTTTTTGATGGCTTTGGGCCATCAAGCCTAGTTTGATTTATTCAAATTAGGGAAATAAAGGTAGAGATAAGTTGAATTTGTTGATCGCCATTGTATATTTGTGCATATTCCTAGTTTTTTTGCGATTAGGTGTTTTTTTTATAGGGTTTTGTTCTTTGTCTTGGTCTTCTCTTCTCATAGGTCTAGAATCTTTCCATGCCCATAGGGGGAAAGCATCCATAGTCGGAGCCACTATTGGTACTCATTTCTATGAGTACCATTATAAAATTTTGTAGAGCTTCAACCTTCTTTCATGGTGTAAATATTCAAGTTGCAGGGGGTTTTTCTCTTTATCTCATGTGAGAAGGTTGCAGAGGGACAAGGAAATCAAGTTTTTTTGCCCTTGGATTGTCTCTGTGCAGTCAAAAAGGGTTGGAAATGGTTAGAGAATCAACGGTGCCTTTTTGATTTGTATTTTGTTTTGAAGCATTCCAGGTCCTTTGTCCCACATTGGTTGTGTGGCAGAGGAACCTAATATTTTTATATCCAAGCTTACAATGGTTAAGTGTCGAAAGGCATGCGGCTTTTTGGCCAAGTGGTTTGAGGCAAAGTAGTTAGAAGGCAGTTAGTGATAGCCAGCTAGCAGACATGAAGATAATTTTTTGGGCTCATATAGAGATGATGTAGCAGAAGGTTCCACTTGGTGACAGGTGTCAGCAGGGTGTTATGGCATGATTTGATTCATGATAGGTCTAGTCAAATTATGGCATTGTGACTATGCGACATGTGGTGAGGTTGGCCAATTAGGATGGTGAGGTGGCAGAGGTCCCAGAAAATTAGAGAGTTCCACGTGGACCAAATCAGAGGGTGATGTGTGGTGGAAGGTTAAAGTATGGTCAGATCTAGGTTGATCCAATGGTAGGCGTGATCCTGTGATCAAAAGATGCAGCCTAGATATCCTTTGTGGAATCACGCCTGAGTAACACATGGAAGATGGTTTCCAAACTAAAGGAAGATAATATTCATACATGTTGAGGTTCATCCAATGGCTATCATGATCCCATAAATAAAATATGTAGTGAAGTTACTCATTGTGGAAACACGACTGTTCGCCACATGGCAGATCTCAGATCATGGGCTCTGCTTCTTCAAAGGCTTACGAGATGATTAAATTTTGACAGTTCAAATTGATCCAATGGTTGTTTCTATCCCATGATCAAAATATGTATCAAGGTTATGCATCAAGGGTTCTCACATGAGAAACACATGGCAGATCGTGGTTCTGAGCTATGATAAAGGGAAGGTTGAAGTTCTGACAGATCAAAGTTGATCCTATGGTGGGAATAAAGCCTTAAATGAAATTTGGTCAATGGTTATTCATTAAGGCATTGCGCCTAGCTGACGCATGTCCATCTGGTGTGTGGGCCCATTGGTTTTCTAAGTTAAAAGAAGTTAATCTATGTTTAGATCAGTTTTGATCATATGGTAGGTGTAGTGCCTTGAACTAAAGTTTCATAATTTATATCCTTTGCGGGTTCATGACCATGCAACATGTGGAAAGTGGTCAACACTGAGAAAAAGTAAAGGCAGATCAATTTGTTTTTATCATGCGGTGTGCTTGTTTCCTCTAACATAAGATGATCGGTGTTTATTCTTTGTGGGTTCACGCTTATTTGACATGTGTCCTTATCTAACCGTGGGTCTAGGATTTCAATGAAACATAAAGTTATAGCGGATTTGATTTCATCAAACAGCCAGCACTTTCCCTTAAATAGAACTTGCATGATGGATATCCATAAAGGCATCACAACTTGTTGATGTGTTTCCAGATCTAATATTGGCTCGCGGGTATCTTAATGGAGGATCAAAACTGGTGTTTTAAAGTTAAATATGAGTCATCGATGATGATTTATGCACCAGTTGTAGCCATTGAAATTAGATATTTAAATATTCAAATTATTTCCCAGGGTTTTCAAGTGGTAGTGTTTCTTTCCAGGTTGCAGAGATGGTAGATGGAACGATCTGATTTTTTGGATCAAATTTATGAGACCATAGGGTGCTAAAGGGTGGATATCTGTTGACTATGGTTTCATTATATTGTGTGGTGGTGAATTACATTTTTTTTTTAGATTTGTATATTTTTTGTAACCCTAGTCAACTTCCTGTCATTTCTGCCATTAATGTTGGCTATTTTCTTGAGTCAAGTGTTTATGCAGATCAGATTTATTTTTCAAATCTTTTTAAGAAAGATCAAATTGGTTGGAGAAATAAAAATAAGTGAAAATCAGATTTCAAGAGGCACATATGTCAAATGGATATTGATTTTAGGTTTTCCCTCTACTACATATGTCTTTCTTTTCTCTGTTGTAAGGGTTCTGATTTCTCTGTATTTTCAGGGCAGGTGCCAAGTATGGTTCCTTGTAAATATTTCTTCCTTTTCTCTGCATATAGGGTGTTTTTGATCTCTTTCTAGTTCCAAAGAAGAACATCATTGTAAAAGAAAGTTTTATGAATGATTTCCAGTATGGTTGTTCTGTTATCAAGTCTTCTCCATTTAGTTTCCTAAATCATAGAGACTAAGGCATCAAGGGTGTATTGGTTTTGTGCATTATTGATCAGCAATTGAGTCATTTAGAGGATGACTAGGATTTAGGATTTGCATTTAGATGTGTATGAGTTTGGGTATCAAGGATATGTTAAACTTGTCTTTCAGTGGATTTTTATTAATGTATTGTCTCTTCCAAGGGGAGGGTTAAATACTTTGAATAGGTAGTTGAATATTTGAATACACAAGTGGATTCACGAGTAGAACTTGATTAATAGGGTATGTATGATGTAAGGCATTAGATATATTAGACTGTGATGTCTTCTTTACTCATAACCTTCTCTTGCATTTTTATGTTTGACTTTGTTTCCCATTGGATAAGGCACTAGTCTATGAGGGATCTTGGGTATTTCAGAGATCTATTAATTCAAACACATCAAAGAAAATATTTTCCCTTCATGTTTATAGGAAGAAGTTAGAGTAGTTCTGGTTTTCAAACATAATTTATGCAAGTGGGATACTGCATAAGATTTGGTACAAATATTGAGTTACATGTTACCTATCAGTTTGAAATCTATTACATAGTTATATATCTACTAGCTATTATTTATCACAAGGAGTTATATGTGTGCACATTAGGTATACCCGCCTAAGTGATGTGGATTTCAAAGTGTAGAAGGTATTTGAACCTTGTCAATTGGACTTGTTTCTTGTCTCCTTTCTGTTGAGGGTGTTGAGTTTGTTTCCTAGTTTTTTAATCCCACATCCTGGTCTCAGAATCTCATCTAGGAAAGGAGATTACAAGAAAAAGATCCAAAAAACACAATATCCTAGAATACATATGTTAGGAATCTTGGGGGGAAATTATGTAACCCCTTGCACTATAATAAGACACTTGTTCAGAGGTAAAATGGGTAGGTCTCTAATTAAAGGGTTGAATTAAGGTCTGTGAAATCTATCCAATCGGTTTGTACATGTGTGACTTACTTAAGAGCCTAGTGACCATGTTGTCTACTTAGGGATACTTCACCTGATCCAGGCTATATACCAATCGAAAGGATTACCAGTTTAAGATTTTCCTCTAAGGAAGAAGTGCTTCCCCAGATAGACCTTTCTAAAAAATTATAAAGGTTGTTAATCTAACAAATTGTGCAAGTGCACCAAAGACCCAAGACACAATTTTAATCGATTAAGCACCAAAATATCAAGTGTGAACTGAGCTAATCATCCATACATGCACATGAGTTCAATTTTAAGCCCAAACCAAATGGTGATTGCTTGTTCAATTTTTGATGCACCAAAATTAAAGATTTTTTTTCCTTTTCTCAATTGTTAACCACCATGTCAATTTTATGCACCAAATCAAAAAAGTGAGATTGTGGTGTTTTGCATACACTTTTCTTTTTAAGCACCAAAAAGAGAAATGAATTGATCTTAGTTTTCTTTGTTAAAATTTTTTACATGACATAAGTTGAAATGGAAAGTTAGTACCAAAAACCTTGCAATCAAAATGAATAGTATTCACCAATACTTGGATTATTAATACCATTAAGGCTAATGGTAAATTTGTATTTGGCTGCAAAATGCTTGAGAGAATCGAGATACCTGTTAAAAGATTCTCTTTGATCTTCAGCTGTGATTGCCAAGATTGCCTTTTGTTGTGTGTGGTAATGAATGGTTCTTCTTATGGTTTCTCTTAGTGATCTAGCGTTGAGGGTGCGTCTAGTTATTTTTTTGGCATATGTCATTTTCTTATTCCTGCACAGAAACTGAGAGAAAAAGTCAGATATGATTAATAAAATGATAAAATAGAGCAATTGCAAAATTATTTTTTCAGATGAAAAATTCTTCTGTCAGATGCGAAATTCTCCAGATGATTGTGGTAAACTGTTGTCAATTGCAGAATTATTCTGTCATTTGCGGCAATGTGATGCGATTGTGAAATTCCTTTGGCAATTGCAAAATTCATTTTGCGATTGTGATATATATCTAACAATTGCAGCCAAACACTTGAACCAAAGACGAAAAAATAGAAAAATTGATTACAAAATTACAGAGATTGATTGTGGCAAATTTTCATCAATTGCGGCAAACTTACATCAATTGCGAAATTACAATATTTATCAAAAATAATTTAAAAAAAATGAAATTGTGGCCTTACGACTGAGGTCGGGAAATTCTATTTGTCATCTAAAAGTGATTATTAGGTTGTTCGATTCACGTCAGGTTAAACAAAATGTGTAGATCTAATATTACACACTCAAACAAGGGTTAGTAGCACCGATTTGCCATGGGGGAAAGAAATGAAAACTACTAAGAATGGATCTATAAACATAAAATATCAAGCAAAATAGAGCAAAAAAAATGAATGCAAACCAAAATTCTTGAAGTTTATATTGCTTCTCTCTACTCCTTCTGAAAAACTAGATGAATGGTGCTAAGTATTGGTATTGACAGGGTCTGTGACATGGGAGTGTTGAGAAAATGATATCAATATGAGTACAAGAATGCTTGATGCTTTGCAAGCATATTGCAGAGTAAGTGTGCACAAAGCCTGAAATATTGGATCCTTCAAATGGTTGTGAAGGGTTTATTATATAGAATATGGAAAATTATTTGGATGGTTGAGATCGATCCCAGAGATTAGTGGATGAATGGTTGAGATTAAAAGGAACTGGAGAAGCAATCAGTAAACTCCACCTCTTCAACTTGGAGAGAAGAGGGGATGTTTTAATTATCTGAGGAGAAACCAGTAAACTCCACCTCTTCAACTAGGAGAGAAGATGGGATGTTTAGTTAGCTAAAAATCAACCATTTTACTCCACCACTTCAACTTGGAGAGAAGAGGGGGTGTTTAGTTAACTGAAATGTTGATCACGAGTTACATTTTTGAACTTGAGAAAGCATTTATTTGAATATTTAATTGATTTTTTATAATTAATTTATTCAAACATGAGATAATTGAATTATTTTTTATTTAGAATTGAATTATTAAGGGAAATTAAATTAATTTAATTAGAAAAATTAATTAATAAGTTTAAATATTTAAATTTAAACTTTAGGAAATTGAATTTAATTAATTAATAAAAATTACTTAATTAAGGTTAATTACTTAAATAAAATTAATTATTTAATTAATTTTGGGGATATGATTAAATGATTTAGGGAATGGATTTAGAAGAAATAAATGGTTAATTAATGATTAAAAACTATTAATTAATAGATAAAAAATAGTGTTTTAATGTAAGGTCACAAGTATGTCCATTTTAGGGTGTCTAGAGTTATAAGTATCTAAAGTCCTATTACAGACTACCTTGTTAAAGGATTTAATCTCACTATTACAATGTTCACCCCATTAGGGGATTTACAATGAAGTCCTACTAGAGACTACCTAGTTAAGGGATTTTAACTTGTTGAAACTATTAGAAATAAAACAATAAAAGTTGGCCTTTGATATGCACTCCTGAATGCTAATCAGATCCTTTGATGCTTTGTCCTTGTTCTGATTCTGATCCTGAATATTCTCTTAAATTGGTTCTACAATCGTTGTCCAAGATCTTTACTTTTCAACAACACTTCAATTGTTCTTCAACTCTCTTTTTTCAACAACATAACCCTTTCAGTAGCTATAATCTTATATCCTTTTACCTTCGATTGTAAACCTAATTAGGGTTTTTAATTCCCTCCAAAATAGCTTTATAAATCATAACTAACATATTACAACATTAAAATCTTACCGCATCTTCCATAACAAACTTTAAGTTGTTATATCCAATGTAAAATATTCCTTCAATATTATTGGTCAGAATATGCCTTGGATTCATAATCAGATCTAGGCACAAATACCTAAGAATTGACTTATTCAACTCTTTAAACAATGTAATATGCTTTTCATGTTGTCTAGATTCATTGAATCGTGCACCGTCATATCCAATTTTACGTTGTAGTCAAAACTATTCAATAACATTTACTTTTACCTATTCACTGAACTGATCGGTTGGTGGTATCTTCATTTATGCCTTTACCAATGTGACCTAAGTTGCACAGTCACAAATCATAGTACACCTTTTTGTCTTTATACCTTCCAATGTACTGATAGCATACTTATCTTCTTTTATTGATCTGTCCTACACCTGTTATCCTATTCATTGGTTACCTTTCTGACTTGACTTCTCTTTGCTGATTGGTTATTACTACGTACCGGTTGGTATACCTTTACTTACACAAAAATTTCTTACCTATGTAATTTTTTTCTAGAAATGACAATCATACTTTGTACGATCATCACCAATGTCATCTATCAGTATTTTAATATCAACAATTATTGGAAGAAAAAAATTTATCATCTAATGTGTAAAATGCAAAAGTGTCTACCTTCTACATTTTTCAATACACAAGAACACTACCTCATACACCAAGTTGAGGAGATTTAATTGTGTGGGTCTATACACACAAGGTTAATGTGGATGATTGAGAGGCACTCAAAATTTTTGAAAGCTTTGGTTTGAAAAAGAGCACATCCTGAGGGTTCTATGGTGGAAGGATATATGGTATATGAGACTATGGTGCACATTATTTAGTATATTTTTAAGTTTACAACAAAGATCCATGTAGATCACATTT
>MU227491.1:5597533-5613573 GCA_018584345.1 Thuja plicata | reverse complement strand
TATATATATATATATATATATATTGTATTTAATTAATTCTTAATCTTCAATATACATCATTTTTATGTTGTCTATTTATTTTTTATATAGTTGGTTGAGAGTGTGATGCACTACATTTTTATGTCGCAAACAATTTTGATTGGATGAATTTATAGATTGAACAATGTCAACATTCTGGTCACGCATTAACATGGGAAGGTGTGGCTTGATTGGTTAAAGAAGCTCATCGTAATGAAGATTCTATTGTTAAACCAAGGGAAATTTATTTAGCATATAGTTTAAGAGATAAATAGGTATGTATAAATATATTAATCACCCATATTATTTAATTTGTTTTCAATTGTATTGATGTGTGTGTGTGTGTGTTATTTTTTGCATACATTCAACCAAGAATAAATATGTTTGTCAACTGGTGATGCAATAATTTTTACATGTTTGACATATTGTAGGTCAAACACAAGGCTATGTGGTGCAATGGTCCTAAATTTTGCATCAAAAATTTGGATGACACGAAGAAAAATTGTGATACTGGGATAACTGCAGTCTTTTAGGTGACTAATGGTCCATCTAGAAGTGACCTACATCCTCAAGTATCAAAAAATAAATATTGTGGAATTTTCCATGATATACTTGAGTGTGACTTTAATTACTTAAAATTAGTTATGTTTAGTGTCCAATGGTACAAGCTACGATTGAATAAAAATGATCCTAATAGAAATGTTATTGAACATGATAATGGATTTAAAATGGTTAATACAAGGTCATTTGAGCAAGCTTAAAATGAGCCCTATATTTTTCCAAGCCACTATGAGCAGGTATTTTACTTAGAGGCTCCACATAAATAGTTTTGGTCATTTTTTGTTAGACATGATCCAAGAGGAAGGTCGGTAAAGTATAATGTGATGGAAGAAGAAGATACCAAAGAAGTAGAAGATTATGTAGATGATGATCACAATCGACAGTTAGTTGATGATGTGCCTAATGAAGATATTGAAGAAGACGAACTAGATCACGATGATGCTCATGGAGATTATATCCATGTCGATGATGACATTGTCGAAATAGATATCGATGATGATCATCATCATCATCATCAATGACATGATTGAAATGTATGAGGTATGTGATTAGTATATTATCTATTTGATATCAATTTCTTGATAAAATTGTATTTGACTTATATGGTGACATAATTAATTCATTATTTTTTTAATTCTAATATCATTACATAATTAATTCATGATGTACCTTTTAATATTTTTAATTCATGGTCCACCTCCAGTAGATCCTAATAGTAGCACTCTTCCACCTCTAGGAGATGGAGACAGAGAAAGTGTCGGCTAGCCTTCATTTTATATGACATTTTTGAGCCTTTGAGGATTTCTTATTATGATTGATATATTATTTTTTGATATATATAAGATGAGGCATGATTTTTGGCAACAAACTTATATTTTGTATTTATTTATGGAATGTGGTTTGTTTATTATTGTACATGGTCTTTGAATTCTGTAACACTCAACAAAAAGGGTTAGTAGCACTGATTTGCAATGGGGGAAATCAGATGGAAATAACTACTAAAATGAAACTATGAATCAATAAACTGTACAAGAAAATAAGAGGAAAACAAATGAATGCAAACCCAATTGCTTGAAGCTTCTATTGTCTCTCTCTACTCCTTCCAAAATGTTTTTTTATGCTCAGTATTGGTGTGGACAGCGTCTATGACTTGGGAGCATCAAGAATTTGATAATTGAATGTGTGTGTGTGTGTGTGTGTGTGATCGCAAGATGGCTTGAATGCTAGAACCAAATCTGATAGAGTAATGGCGCATGTGAGCTTGAAATCCTGGATCCTTCAAATGGTTATGAAAGGTTTGTTATATGGGAATTGAGAATGAGATGAACGGTTGAGATCAATCCTAGTGATAGGAAGATGAACGGTTGAGATGAAAGGGAACTGGAGAAGCCATTAGTAAACTCCACCTCTTCAACTGGGAGAGAGGAGATAGATTTTGGTTAACTGAAGAGCTAATTTTGAGTTACCTTTTAGAACTGAAGAGGTGGGTGGAGTTACCCATGTGAACTGGAGAGATGGGTGGATTTACCCATGTGAACTAGAGAGATGGGTGGAGTAACCCATGTGATCTAATTAAGGATTATCTCTTTGAGCATAATTGATTATTTAATTCATTTATGTAATTAAAGTTTCAACATGTGAGATAATTGATTTTTTTTAAATTAAAATTGCTTTATTGAATGAAATTAAATTAATTTAATTGGAAGAATTTGATTAGTAAGTTTAAATCTTTCAATTTAAACTATAGGAAAATAAATTTAATTAATTAATTAATGGTAATTAATCAATTTAGGTTAATTAATTAAATAAAATTAATTATTTAATTAATTTTGGGAATTTGATTAGACGATTTGAGAAATAAATTTAGAAGAAAATAGATGATTAATTAACGATTAAAAATAATTAATTAATAGATGACAATTAGTGTTTTTAATGTCAACTCACAAGTCTATCCATTTTAGGGTGTCTACATTTGCCCCTCTTTGATGCAATGTGGCTTGTCGCAGTGTGTCAAAGATTCTTTGTTTTGATCCTACCCGTGCTTTCCCCAATGATAGCAGGTAGACTATATGCCCCCTCAACAAATTAAGCATAGAAAATGCGTTAGATGAGCATTAATTTGTTGAAAATGTGAATCACTATATGATGATAATGAATGCATTCCTATGTTAGTTATGATGTATTTATGATGGATGCATTGATTATATGATCTACTATGCACATGTTTTGGATTTTTCTTATGCAATAAATGAATGTAACCTACTATGCATAAAATATCTGAGTAATGCATGTGTTAGTTAGAAAGAAGTTAGTTTGGAATGTTCTCTGGGATTAATTGATATATATGAATTGATAGAAAGGATGGTTGACAATTTGATAGAAATGAGTTGATAGAATGGATGAGTGACACAAATCGCTATTGTGTTTCCAATTTTTCTCATCATTGCATCTTTTTATGAAATTCTGAAGAGTGTCCAATGCATCCAGATCTCAGAGCATCTGGATACCACTATGACCTCTTGATAACTGGAAGGAGTAGAGAGATTGAATAGAAAGAGAACTTAGTGCACCCAGATATTGACCATCTGGATACAGCTATGTCCCCTATTTTGAAAATAAAGAGAGCCAAAATCACCTAGATATTGACCATCTAGATACTGTAGACGTCTAAAATTGTCCTTATATTAATTTAATTAATATTTCCATAACATTATAGTTAATTTTAAATTAATTATATCTGTTATATTCTTCTATCTATTTAATTAATTTATTTAATTAAATATGATTCGCCTTCATCATATTTAAATATTAATTTAAATATTATTTCCCCTTTTAATGTATTAAATCTTATTTATATACATTTCCCTCATTTATCCCTTTTAAATAAATTTATAATTTATTTATTCTTCCACATGACTTACTTGTACTAAACCACAATTATTCTATATCTAATTTGGATTAAACTAATTTGAACCTAGATCCTACCCTACCTCACATCGCTCTCACCAAATAGACCTACTCACTAATTAACTAAGGTTAATTATGCTAATTTATTGATTTCTACACATATTAGTCCTAATTATTTTCTCACACGTGTGAGCAAATTTTCAAAAATTGACTTTTCAAAATAATGATAATTTGGTGCTAACAAGGTTTCTTACAACCTTGATGACACTTTCTTACACTTTCTAAAAGTGTTTCAATGGACTAAAACTCGTACACCTCTTACAAGATCCTTCACATGTGTACTTTAAGTACACTTTGACCTATCACATCACAAGTTGCTCACGCATGTGTCAGAAAACTTGGCCTCTTGCATGGCTTATGTTTCCATCATGTGGCACCTATGTGGATGCCACATGAGCTCCAACTCATCCAAGCCCTCTCCTTCCTCCAAAAAATCTATAAATAGAGGTCATTTCCAAGAGCAGATCATCTCCATTTTATGCATTGTTATCATGTTAGAATAGCTCTAGAATTTTATAGTTCATTTTCATTTTTTTCAATCTTAGTTCATTATCGAATCTAGAAATCACATGCTAAGATTAATGGTGAATGAATCTAGTTTGGTTATCTCTTGCATATCATCTTAAGTGTAGTGTTTGTATCTTCATCATCATTTGGTGAAGGCTTGAGACAAGTTCCTCATACTTGTTCTTGGGCTCTTCATCATATTCATTAGTTACATTTAGTTTCAATCCATGAATCAAGTGGGATTTTAGTATTGTGTTGGGAGAGCACACCCACATACTTCTCTAAGAGAAAATCAACAAGGCATTGGGTGCCCTTGTTCATCTCATCTGAGGTTGTGGTGAAAGTTCTTGTTTTTGGATTTCATTTAAAATATGCTAACATCTTAAATCTTGTTTCTAATGGCTAACATTAACATTTGCATATTTTACTGTTGTTCTTGGCAGGTATACTTTCCATCACATACATTTTGGCATTCTCGGTGGGACCCACGTCCCTTAATTTGCAATTTTATAACAAATTTTATGTATTTTCCATAACTCTAGATAATTATTACACAGAGTCGTCTCCACTCTGATTTTGTCATCCGCATTCCCAGATCATCGTCTATGTAGAGTGTCATCTGCACTTGCAGACAGCTGTCTTCGTGCTATAAAATATAGACTTAGTTCAAGCTTGTTTTAAAATGATTTTAACTGAATTTTAAGGTTTCTGACAGGGTGTTCATTTTTAAGAGTTAAACACTATCAAAATCAGTAAAAAAATCAAATATTTATGTTTACTAAGTCTTTTTTTCAACTAACTATCTGTGTTTGGTCATCTGTGCGGGTTATCTACCATCTCCGTAGATTGCCATATGCGCAATGAAACTGAAGTCTACAAATTTTTGGATCTTTTGATAGGTATCAGTTTCTTTTTTATTTACAAACTATCATCTACACTCTGACTTTACCGTCTGCATAGATCGCCATCTACACTCTGACTCTGTCATCTACGCATATTGGCTCTAATTTAGTATTATTTTGTAGATTTTAGGGTTACTAATATTTTTCAAGGTTTTGCAGCACAGTTTCTGAAGACAAGCATTTAAAACTACTAACTTTGTTGTGCTTGTAGGACGATTGGAAAAGATTAAATTCAAAAATTACTCACTTTTGTTTGGCATGTTGCCTTGAAATAATTCAACCAAATGATCATGTTTTTTAACATAATCTTTTATTTAGGCACCTAGATTAATTAGGAGATTTTATTTGTATGATTCAAAATAAACATTAGGGGAGTATGCTCTCTTCCTTTTTTGGAAGATCAAAAACCTAGACATGTTTATTTTAAGTTAAACAAATAAGTCTTTTTGGGAAAGAACAAGTGTTTGGCATGTTTGGGAGAAAACAACACTCGGTAGGAGAGTGTGATCTTTTCCCCTTGAGGTAAAATCATAAATCTAGACCCCTTTCATTTCAATCCATATTTTCAAGTTAATTATTTAGTTGGGCCTACCGGTTGAGAAAAAAATCTACCAAGAACAACCCACATGAGAATGAGGTGTAAGCCACACCACTCCAACTCACGTTAATCAAATTTTCTCCTTGGGGTTAAATCCTTGAGATTCGGTTGGAATTTGAGCTTATACTTGGCTCTCGTCTAACATAAGTGCGGCCTCACGGTCTCAATCATGTTTACGTGACCACTTTTGTCAAGACGCTCTATGGGGCTATACGCCTGAATCATGCTTGCATGGACATAAAGGATACAATCGAACGGAGACCCTTACTAAGCACTCTAGGCATAGAAACTACCTGATTCACCTCCTAACGGTGATTTATTATAGTGCAAGGGGAGGGAATATTCTCCCGCCAACATTCCCATCATACGTGTCCCAGGGTGTTGTGTTGTGAAAGAGATCTTTGTAGCATGGTAACAATACCTGGAAAAAGGAAAAAATATGGGCGCTCTTTCAGGAGTGACACTACTATGCAAGCCAAAGGACTACCAAGCAATGGGCCTATAATATTTCATTCGAAGCCAATTCCTTAAGGTAGCTACTATTTGTACTGTCTTGAAAGAGTCACTTGAACATACACAAACTAAATATCAAAGTTTTATCCAAATTCCCCAAAGTCACACTTGCTTGTATCCCTCAAGGTTGATTTGTCCCTTGTTGGATTGTTCTCAAGACACATGCTAGTTATTTTCTAGTTTGATTATGCTGAAATTAGTTCTTTCCATTGAAAAAATCCACTGAAGATCCAACTAAAGTCAAAAATTTGTCTAAAATATCAAAACATGATCCTAATTACAAGCTGGCATCTCTTCTCTAGAGTTGATGTCTTCATAGATCATCGTCTGCATAGATCACCATCTGCGCATATCATCATCTGCATCTGAGAATGTCATCTCTGATTGAAAATAGTGAGCTTCAAAATCTATCAAAATCTTCAAAATTTGGTCTCCTATGGGATATTGAAACCCTTTGTCCTAAAACATCCATTCATCCAGTCAAATTTAGATTTTTTTCCATATGACATGACCGGTTCAAAGAAACACAAGAACGTTAAGCTTCCAACACCTCCAGTTTATCAAGAAAAGAAAGAGACTACTCACAAATCCAAATAATATCAACACATTTCCACATCAATCAAGCAATATCGAGTATTGTGAAAAAATTGACAAAATCATGTATAACAACAAAGTTTGCAATTTTATGGCCAAATATCCTATCAACCATGCCTTTTTCACCCTTGAGCAATATGATTAGACAAACCTCTTGTTTCTAAAATCAATTCTTCCATCATCATCAAACATCAGTCTTCCTCATGGAGCATTAGATCAAACTTCTTTACATCAAATCAAATCAAAATCAAATCAATCCCTTTTAGGTTGAAAGACCTTAATCAAAAGTATTACAGACCTTCATCCTTAAACAAATACAACATTTCTTGTAGACCATCAGTATGTCTCAAGTAATTTAAATCCATTAGTGATATCACATTTTTCTTGAGATCACAAGTCTTTCTTCAAGTAGAAAAGATATCATTTAATCCTTTTGTGTTTGTATCATCACAAGGTATTTTTATGCCTAGGTTTTTTTCCAAAACCCTTTAAATCAAAATCAATCATCAATAAAATCAATCCTTATTCAATCATCAATCTAATCCAATCAAATCAAATCAAATCAAGAATCAGATCTTTTCTCCATTCCCTTTCATTTCTCAATCCTACATCTTCTAGTCTCTCATTCTTCTAAGTATGCCATTGTATGGTAGTTACTTGATCCCAACCTAGAAACATGAGGTGTGCAACACTCAACAATGCTACATACGAGGAGAATCCTTTTGCCCATCAATTCTTTAAAGGGCATGCAGCCCAAGTGGATGACATAACCAATGAACTTGAATAAATGTAGTTAGTGGATCAAGAAGAAATACCTATGCAAGTGAATGATTTTCTTAGAGATCCATATAACTTAGAAATGGTTGAAAAGGCCATTAGTCAAAACAATGGTGAAATCTTCTTGAATCTCATTTGAAATGGCATCACAGTTCCCATCGACTTTGATGAATCACTCCTTACCTGAAACATCACCAAAGATGCATCTGTTACCGTAGCCATGGCTTCCAATTCAAATGCTACATCATCACATGATACAGGTAAAGGAGTTGTTAGTGAACCTTCCACGTCAATACCTACATCAACACCTATATCAACAACTACATCATCAGTCCAATTGATACAAGAACAAATTCAACAAATCCTAAGCATTTTTCCAAACATTATTGTGCATAATAGCACTCACGCAACAACGGATACCACTCAAGGAGAAAGCACTAATGTCAACAACATAGGGAAGATTTCCAAGCCTTTGCCTACATCATCTATGTTTCAAACAATGGGCATGAAGACATCCACAACCAACACATCTAGAGCTTATCAATATATACCCCCTCCTACAGTTGGTATGACCTCCATTGGGTTTTCAGATGCACAATTTGGAGGAGGAGGAGCTTATGTGCCACCATTTACTCCACATAATGCTACAAATTTAGCCCAACAATTTAATGAACTCAAAAAAATTGTGTATGGTTTACTAAATGGGGGCAAAAAGGAGTTTTCTTTTGAGGAGATTTATCCCTATCCATTTGACAAGTCCATCACAATGCAACCATTCCCTCCAAAATTTGAGATGCCTAAATTTGAGAAATACAAAGGTGAAACATGTCCTCTACAACATCTCAAAGAATTTTACATCACATGTCAAGAAGTTGCATATAACAAAAATTACCTAGAAAGACTCTTCACTAGGAGTCTTGGAGGCACAATTTTGGAATGGTTCATGGACATTCCTTATGGATCAATCTCTACTTTCTCTGATCTTGCAGAGAAGTTTGTTGGACAATATTCATATAACATTGAGCATCAAGTAACACTCAGCAATTTATGTAATACTAAACAAAAGAATGGAGAAACCTTTGCTATTTTCTTACAATGATGCAGACATATTGTAAATTGCATGCCATGGAAAATACCCGATAGTCACTTAATTGACATCTTCACAAAGAATTTAATCTTCAAGATGTCTTTCCAAATGAAAATAGCTTCACTTGACACCTTTAAATCCCTTGTCAAGAAGGGAAAAGACATTGAAGATGGCCTTTTGAAAAAAGGTAGCATCAAACATTATACTCCTTCCAACAATGATAAACTAAAATTCTAGAGTAAAAACAAAGGATTTGTCAATGATGGAGTGACTGATGCCAAGCATGTTCAAAGTGTTCAAGCATCCAACAATAATAATCAAAACAATCGCAATAACAATCAGAATCACAACAACAATCAAAATCAAAATCAGTATCAAAACAATAATCAAAATACAATCAACAACAACCGCACAACCAATCATATATGTTCCCTTATAACAACAACAACGATGACGATGATGAAAACAATAACAATAATTGGCAACATTGACAATTCACAGCATTAGCAGAACCCCTAGACGTGATCTTTAAACAACTTGTAGATCAAGGAATGATAATCTATCCAAACACACAGCCTTTTGATGAGAATAAACCCACACCCACTTGGTATAGAGACAATGAATATTGTGATTATCATCGCATCAAAGGACATGATACCAAGAAATGCATGAAGCTCAAACACTTTGTACAAGACCTTATTGAAGATGGAAAAATTAAAGTTGAAGGATAGAATGCATCCTCATCTAATGTGAAACTTAAAGTCTACAATCAACCCTTCCCACCGCACAATAAAAACAATGCATCCAACGCAATCCCACATGATTACTCTACCAATACTATCACAGGAAATGATTGAAATGTGGGAGTTTAGAAAAAAATGATATCTTTGGTTTTGATGCTCTTTGTGGCAGTATAGAAGAATTGGACACACATTTCAACACCATAATCCTCAAAGTTGTTGATTGTAATGCTACCACACGTAGACCCAGAGTCACTGTCCAAGCTACTGATAAACCTTCTACATCTGCAAATCCACCAGCTGCACCATCTACTACTGCTCAGCCTACCTCACACTATGACCTATTGGCTCAGTTAGTAAATACACCTACACAAATATAAATTCTAGAACTCCTGCATACCTTTCCAATTCACAAATAAATCCTTGAAGATGCTCTAAATGAATTCCGTATTCCTGAGAATATCAATGATGCATAATTCCAAGCCATGATCAGGAAATTAACTACAAAAGAGCACCTTGTTTTCAGAGATAAAGACTTATGTGGTTCTGACCTTCATCATAATAAATCCCTCCATATTGAAGCCAAAATCCAATCCACTAAAATAAAATGAGTCCTTATAGATGGTGGATCTGGCTTAAATTTGTGCACATTGAAAATGATTATTAACATCGGTCTTTTTGAGGACCTCCTAGATGGAGACAAGAGAATCACAATAAAGGCCTATGATGATAAAGAACAAGAAAGCAAAGGTTTGATCACACTACCCTTACAAGTGGGCCCGACCTTGATTGAAACCTTTTTCCATGTGATGGATCTGGATCTACCATATAATATCTTGTTGGGATGACCCTGGATACATGCTATCAAATGTGTACCCTCTACTTATCATCAATGCCTCAAGTTCCCACATCATGGTAGAGAATTCACAATTCCATAGATCCTAAGCCCTTTCGATACTACAAGCGACTGGAAGGAAAACAATCAAACTACTATCCATTGAATGAGTTTGGTCAACATTTCAACAAAGAAACATCTATTCCAGGAACTTCATCTGCTCTAGAAAAGACATTAGAAACACAACTTGATCAATCCAAAGGAAAGGAAAAGATCACTGAGGACAAAGCCTCTAAATCTAAAACAAATACCTCCTTTACAAATCAAGGCATGGGAGAATATAAATTTGAAAGTGCTCTATGCATCAGACAACTCCCTTTGTCCCCAAAATCCTATGGGAGACCATCACCATTACCTCCCTCTAAAGACAAAGAGCTCATGGATTCCAAAACAACCACTTTTGAGCATTGGGGGTCCTTATCAGATGAACACATGGAATACAATGTTCTTGATTGGCTCTACAGTGACGAAGAAGAAAAACTTGTGACATTCCCTAATGGAAAGTATATCAAGGCTACTCCCATTGTCAAAAGTATGGGATATAATGGTACTGGCCTTGGTGCTAATGAAACTAGTAAGAATAATATTGTCACAGCAAATCCTTATCTGCAAGGACATAGATTAGGTTCCATAGAAACTAAGACTAACTTCACTAAGGATTATTGTTTATCCACCTTGGGTTCAGACATTGAAGAAGAGTTCTTCAAAATCCCTTTCCAATATGTTGAAGATGACCTTGACGACCTTAACCATGTCTTCACTATCACCCAAGATGACCTTTCCTCCCCCCATCTTCCCCTCACAAACCCTAAACTAATTGATTGGGATCATAAAGATTTACCACCAGCTTTGGACATTTTTGATTGGGATGAGGCAGTTTTGGCCGTCTTTGGACTTAAGAATCTCTGAGAGTATGAACATTAGATCCACTACAATGAGAAAGCCTACTTCGGTAGCCAGGTCAATTCTCTTAGTCGCAAAAATGACAATGAAGATAAAAATCAAAAAAATGAAAATACAAAAACATCCCCTGGTGATAACCTCTCGCAGGCACCTTCGGATGAAGAAAAAGATAAAATAAAGGACATAGCCTCTAGTGAAAACCTTTCTAAGGTGCTAGAGGAGGGAGAAGATGACATGTCATTCATATCATCAGAACTATAAATGTCCTCTATGATTATTAAAGACATTGTCCCGATCAATCTGGGCACAGAAGGAGATCTACACTTCACTTACATTGCAGTTTCTCTCAATGATCAAGAAAAGAAAGACATGATAGAATTCCTCCACAAAAACAAAATCAACTTTGCCTAGACCTACAAGGATATGCCTAGGGTGGATACATATCTTTTCATGCACCATCTTGTTATAGATCCCAATGTGAAACCTGTTAAACAAAAACTCTGTAAGATGCATCCGCAAGTCACACTGGTAGTCAAAGTAGAGCTTCAGAAGATGCTGGATGCTAAAGTAATCTGACCTATTGACTTTCTTGAATGGGTCTCCAATATTGTGCCAGTAGGAAAACCTGCTGGGGGCATCCACATTTGCACTAACTTGAGACCTAAACCTTGTATTTCCTAAGGATGATTTTCCATTCCCAAATATTGACATTATAGTGGATTTAACAGTTGGACACAAGATGTTTTCCCTCATGGATGGATTCTCCAGTTACAATCAGATCTGGAAAGTACTAGAAGATCAACACAAAATTGCATTCATGACACCTTGGGGTACCTTCTGTTATCAGGTGATGCTCTTTGGCCTTAAGAACGCCGGTGCCACATATCATAGAGAAATGACAACCATCTTCCACGATCTCCTGCATTTCATCATGGAAGACTATGTGCATGATATTTTGGGTAATTCCAAGACACGAGAATCACACATTCCTATCCTCACTACCATTTTTAAGCGATTGGAAAAGTATAAGCTTCGGCTAAATCCCAAGATATGTGTCTTTGGAGTACAATTTGATAAGTTGTTGGGATACATTATTTCATGGCGTGGAATAGAAGTTGAGCCAAAGAAAGTAAAAGCCATCCTTGAGATGCCACCTCCAAAGACATTGAAACAGTTGTGCAGCTTACAAGGAAAACTGCAGTCCATCAAGAGATTCATGTCACAGCTGGCAGATAAGGTGCATCCATTCTCTCATCTCCTACGCAAGAATATCAAATTCCAATGGGATTTCTTACGTCAAAATGCATTTAAGAAACTTAAAGGATATATGGCTAATCCACCTATGTTGGCACCACCTATTGTTGTCCATCCTTTAATTTTGTGTATATCCACTACAGAGGTTGTGTTGGGAACCCTTTTGGCACAATTAGATGATACCAGCAAAGAGTGAGAAAATTATTATCTCAACAGAACTCTTATTGGTTATGAATTGAATTATTACCTCATTGAGAAAGCATATTTGGTTGTTTTCTTCTGCACATAGAAATTACAACATTATATGCTCAATTATAAGATTCACCTTGTTGCCAAAATTGATCCACTCAAATATCTCCTATCATGTGGTGCTCTTACTGGTCGTACAGCAAAATGGGTTATGGTCCTCGGTGAATTTGAAATTGTTTATGTGGATTGCAAAGCTATCAAAGGACAATTTATTGCATATCAATTACCTAAAGCACCTCTCAATATTAAACATCCACTAATAACAGGTTTTCCAGATGAATCAGTCCTCAATC
Organism: Thuja plicata; assembly: GCA_018584345.1. Classification (NCBI taxonomy): domain Eukaryota; kingdom Viridiplantae; phylum Streptophyta; class Pinopsida; order Cupressales; family Cupressaceae; genus Thuja; species Thuja plicata. The sequence continues at coordinate 5,600,715 of MU227491.1, read as the reverse complement.
TTGCTCTGAGTACCCCATGGAAACTTTATTTTGATGGATCCTTTACTCAAAAAGGATCAAGGGCAGGAATCTTGTTTGTTACACCAAAAGGGGATCTCATCCCTAAATCTTATAAATTATAATTTCCTTGTCCAAACAATATTGTAGAATATGAAGCCCTTGTACTTGGACTCTATCAGGCCATACAATGGAAGATTCTCAGCTTGTTGGTATTAGGAGATTCACAATTGGTTATCAAACAAGTTATGGATTAATATCAAACAAAGGATTACAATTTGCTTCCCTATTGTCGTACAGTCAAGGACCTCAAACAAAATTTCATTGAATTGGTCTTCCAACAAATCCTTGCACAAACAAAAAAGCATTTGATGTCATGGCTACTATCGGTTCCCTGATCACCATGCCAGAACACAGTACACGATGTGAGTTTCCTTTTGATAATCTTACATTCCTGCCTATGACAAACCAAATTTTGAAATGGTGTGTGAAATTGTTGATCCTAACTCCCCATGGTACCAAGAAGTATACTCCTACCTTCACGATGGACATAACCCACTTTCCTTAACTCCCAATCAACATAAAACCTTCATTCGTCGCACTTCCCATTACACGATCCTTGGTGATACCCTCTTCTGAAAGCATTTCGATGGAACTCTTCTAAGGTGTCTGAATTCTAATGAAGCACAAACATCCTTAGAGGAGGTACATCAAGGAATCTGTGGGGCTCACCCTAGTGGACTCACTTTGGCCAAGAATTTGTTACACACTAGATATTACTGGCCTACTATGGAACAAGATGCTTACAACTATGTAAATAAATGTGTGCCTTGTCAGTGGCATGGCAATTTGATACACACTCCATCCCAATCCCTTCAGCCCACCATCACCCCTTGGCCTATTTCCCGATGGTGTCTCAACCTCATTGCCTAGATTTTCCCTAATTCTTCCAATGGCCATAAATACATCCTTGCCGCTACTGAGTACTTTACCAAGTGGTTTGAAGTTGTTCCTCTCACCTACACCACTAGAAAACAAATCTTGAAGTTCATTTTGAACTATCTTATCTGTCACTATGACATTCCTCAAGACATTATTACTGATAATGGAGGACCTTTCAAAAATAAGGATGTCATACAGCTATGTATGAAATTTAGCATTACCCACCATACCTCTTCCAAGTACTTTCTGCAAGGCAACGGTCAAGCAGAGGCTACAAATAAAACTATCCTTAAAATCCTCAAGAAAATAGTTGATGAAGTTGGCCGCGATTGGCACCTTTGCTTCAATATCTCCCTTTGGGCCTGCTACACCTCCATTAAAACCCCCACTACAGCCACTGCCATTTCCCTTATTTACGGCACCAAGGCTATTCTACCCATCAAAATTGAGCTCCCTTCCCTCAGAATTTCTCTCAATAATATGTTGTCCGAAGAAGAATACAGAGTCACTCGCTTGCAAGAGATTGAAATCCTTGATGAGAGACACCTCAATGCCCTAAACCACCTCTACATGTATCAAAATCACCTCCACCTCAAGTTCAAAAAAAGGATTAAACCTCGTTAGTTTGAGGTTGGTGATCTTGTCCTGCAGCACAATATGAAGAACCTCAAGAACCGTGACAAGAAAGGAAATTTTGAACCTAATTGGTTGGGGGCCTTCATCATCATAGCAAAGTATGGGTCTAGCACTTATCAAATTGCTTCACTAGAGGGAGATCTGATCCCTGATCTTGTAAATATTGTACATCTCAAGCGCTTCTATGCTTGATCCTTCAGCATTCCATTGTACAGTAGAAAACTATCAAAATCAAAAAAGCAGAAAATCCAAAAAAATTCAAAAAAGCAAACAAATCAAACAATTCAAAAAGCATAAAAAATATGAAAGCTTGAAAAAGTATCAAAAAAGAAAGAGAAATAAAATCGTCCATCTATGAAAACCACTTCGGTGGCACAATGGATAAGTACTATGGTGAAAACCTATTTTAGGCACCATGTGTAGTCAGATCCACCATCTTTTTCCACCATCTTTCATACAGCCTTCATCACCCTTCATAATAACTTCACTACCCATATCTGTGTAGGTAGTCCTCTGACTGTTTTCCACTTTCGTAATAAAATTGCATTCTTGCATGACTGAGCTTACCCCATCAACACTGAGCTTTATTCTAGACACAGTGACCGCAAAAATTTCCAACAAATTAGCAAACAAATTGACTTTCCTAGTTTCATTTTATTCATAAGCAATTTCCATTGAATTCTTGTTTCAATCAATCAATATTTTTCCCATCAGGATACATCCTTCCAGTGTTGGCTATTCTATCAATTCTCACATCAAATTTTTTCATGACAAGAACTTTTGGACTGAATGGTCGCTTGGTCAGGATGCCCTTTTGTTGATTTTATCTTATGTTTGAATGTAGCCTTCTCATGACAGCCTCGATCTTTCATATCTTGGTTCGTTATGGTGAGTACATATTAGAATATGTATCATTTGTGGTATGATCCGCTTGTCATATATTGTAAGTGAATTTATGTTTGATGTTCATTTATGACTATGTATGCCTCACTGGGGCAGGATTCATGCATCTCAAATCCCTAAAAAGATCTAGATGTATTGTGTCTCCTCATGAGAAACATTTCATAGGTCTCATCATACCTGATATATCACATTCTTGTTCCTAGCAACCTATTTTTCTGAGAGTCTAGTCCACGCAAAGGAACCTTGTCACTTGTGTTTTCTAGCACATGGTACATAAATACTTTAGCAAAATCAAACTAGGATGTTCTCTCCAAAATTAACATGGTATAAATCCCACTATCATCATGTAGTTAGGATTGCATTTTAGCTAGGTCATATTGCACTTTGCATTTTTCTCTTAGCAAGGTTTCTGTTTATCCCCCCTATCCATCTACCTAAGTGATTCTATTATACCTATTTGATACATGTAAAAATAGTGTCCTCATATATCCCATTTTGTATTACGTTCATCTAGTTGTTGCATTCACTCATTAGGTTAATTTGTCAAATCCATTCATTAATCATTATACTTGAATTGTTAATTCATTACTCATTAATCATTATGGCTCCATTATATCCATCATTATGGTTTCATTCATTAATTATCCATTACATTAATCATTATAGTTGCATTGTTAATCCATTAAGGCCATTCATTTTAGTCC
>MU227491.1:5564613-5584385 GCA_018584345.1 Thuja plicata | reverse complement strand
GTAAAATTCACATTATAATTAAATTGGAATTCAACATTTAAATTAGATAAATCTAAATCTCTACCATAACCATAATATAATCATAATGAGTTTTTCTGAATTTATAATCTCAACATAAATGTCCAATCCAGAAAACATAGTAAAGTCCATATTGTTCATCATAAGAATCATATGTCCATGCATCTATAATAATCAAATCCATAACACAAAGCGTAAGGTCCATAATGTCTAATAATGCATCAAAAGTAAAGTATCATACGCTGAGTCTACCATAAGCAAAACTAGAAAACTATGATGGGGTCCGGGATGGGCATCACACCTTCATAAAGTTTCCATATATCTAAAACATGCAAGGGACCAATATAGGACACATTTAGAGAATAAAAAAAAGTATGAGTGTCCCCCCATTATTCTAGAGAGGGAGTGGAAGGACATGATTTTTGATGGAAAGGAGAAAGCACAAAATGAAAAAGGACAAACACCACCAAGTGAAAGAAGGTATGTGATACTATTAACAATGTAATTATGTACTGATTACTTTTTAATTTTACATAACCTAAAATATTTCAAACTTTTTATAGGTTTCCTGACACATCGAAGGAAACAAAGGCAAGACTAGAAAAATACGGGAAGCACAAACTTGGATCTGATGGTTATATAAAAGTTGTCACACAAATTGTAAGTATAAATAAATGAAATATCACAGGGAAATATTAGATTGAAAATAATTACTTTTTAATCACACAAAAGAAGCAAAATGCATGACATTATGCAAAAATGCAGGGCTCTAAATTCAACAGAGCTCCCACAGAAGATGAAATGAAGCTTTCCTTCCACCAAGGCTATGGAGTCATGGATGAATGCCTAAGAGAATTGATTGGAAAAACATAAGATTCCAGTGCATCTGTCATGAAGGTAAATAACCCAAATGAAAATTATTTAAAATTGAATACTTGAGTAATAATCTATTTGATATTAATTTCCACCATAAAGAGACTATATTTGTTCTAAATAAGAAAGCAATTATAACAATGCACATGACATTAGATTGTAGTCTTCTAAGGTTGGATCACAACCTGCACATGATGAAGGTCGTGGTGTACATCCTAGTATTGGAGGTATTCATGTGCTATACAAAAAAATTTATATAATTAATAATATAATTAAACATATTTAATTGAAACTGGTGTAGAAATTAATGTAACCTTTTCTCTTTTTATTTTAGAGCATGTAAAGCATGGTGAACAAGTGGAGCATGATTAGGCTACACAACATCAGGAATGTGATGTGCCATAATTAGGTGAAGAGGATAAGGCTAGATGACATGATCAGGAAGATGATGTGGCCACATCAAGTAAATATTACCCTTGTAATGTTATTTTAATTAAAGAAATACTTGTAACAATAATAATAAAAAATTATGAATTTAACTCATTTCTTTGTTATTGCAGCGATCCTCCCTTTGCATAGACCTTCATGTCGTGATTACTTCACTAGGCATAGGGAATGACTAGAGGGAACATCACGTACCTAAAGAGGGGAAAAATGATGGAGCTAATACACCACATAGTCTTTTCTTAGCTAAAAAAAACAAAAACAAAAAAAGAAATGAGTTTAATCATATTATGTGTTAATGAATAAATCTTATATTTTAATGGATGTAATTATGTATTAATGAATGTTATTACATAATGAATGTTATTGAATAATATGTGTTAATGAATGTTATTGAATGTTATGTGATAATGAATGTAATGTTTTAATTAATGTTATGTGATAATGACTGAATGTTATATTTTATTAATGGATCAAAGAATGAATGAATGAATGTTATATGTTAATGGGGAATCTAGAATGATGTTAGGGGGGAGAGGCCAAATGATCTTCCACCTTCACGTGGTTGGACATGTTAAGTAGATAATATTAAACTATTTTTGAAACTAAGAGAAGCTCAATAAGGTAATGTACTTTTAAATATTTCATTATGCTCCATTGTTAATGTTATTGAATAATATGTACTAAATCTTAATTGCAGGGTCCAAAAGAGCCAACACGAACAACAGCACAAGAAGTTACTTAGTGGAGACCATCATAGGTAAGGTACTTGATTTAGATTTTTTTTATATTCATATTGATGATTACATAGGAAAATATTTATTTAACTTTTTAAAAGGGAAGTCACATCATCCCAATTTCCATTCCATGCTCACATTCCATAATCCAAGCCAAACCCCTATGGCTTCTCCTATTAGGACCACTCCACTAAGACATTTTGGACCAACATCTTAGGTTAGTGCTCCCATTGGTTATCATGAATAAATATTTTTTGTTGAATTTTGGACCAAACCCAAACATGTTGATTAGGAACATGTCATTCTTGACCTCAAGGCATAAGGATTAACTTTCTTCCTTCAATATTTTAACTTTGTTTTGTAACAAAACCTGTCTAAGACCCATGTTTTAACTTCAATCATCTCTATGGACAATAATCATACATTTTATCAAAAGGCTCCAATCACTCACCTTTACATTCAAACAATCGGGTAAATAATATAACACCTAATGCCCTTTAAGACAGTTCAAAACACTAAACATCTTACTGCAGCTAATGAGACTCCAACACCTTCATTCTATTCATAACCAAAAATATAACCTCTAATGCTTGAAACCAAATTTATCTCTGCACCTAAGTCCTTCATTTGGATATATGAATACAACATATAAAATATTTGTATCCTAGTAAAGGAAGAGGTAAGTTGTCCATTGGAAGGGAAAGAGTGCAAAGAGCATCATTGGCCCTTCCAAAATCACTCTAAAACTCTAATGTTTCATTCATTTGCATTCAACAAAACAATATCTTCCAAGAACAAACCCCACTTCTTTGTGGTAGATACAAATTATCACATCATCAATTACAACTCATTTTTTTATTCTAATGACCCAAATTTGTGATTCCTCAAGCATTAGGCCTTCATAACACCATAAACCTCGCAACACTCTTCTCCAATCCAACCAATACCTACCCACTAGTTCACCAAACTCTGATCATATCATTACTAATTCAATTTTTCTTCATAATTTCTCACAAATTCTTTATGCATCTACTCAACTTCTTATAGGTTCCATCAACTCATAGATTCTGAAAATTACATTCTCCACTCACAAATTAGGCTTCCACAATGCCCACCAATTCTTTCAACATATAGACATCTAGTGTGACTGTCCCCTTTCACAAATTCTCAACAAAAACCTTACACTACATTTTCCCATAGATCCTTATCTTGGACCAGATCTTTACCTTGGTCTTCCAACTCTTTCCCCTTCTAAAGGCTCTTCTCTCAAGGCACATGACACCCTAATAAACCCTTAGGTCTAACAATGTCCAACTATAAAACATATAATCATCAACTTTTTCAACTATGACAGTCTATCCCATTTTGCAAGACAGTCACAACTTAAACACAAATGAAGTGTCCCTTATTAACATATAATTTAGACACTTTTAAAAATATCCTTCACACATTCTCATACTAACATCCCTCTTACCAAGGACACACATTGGTTAAACTCCCTAAACAAGATGACTTCCTACAAATTTGTCTAGTTTGAGACAAAAATCAGACATTCCACTTATTGGATCTGCTTGCCCTTTGTTGCATGATCCACTGGATACAAATAGAATTTCATAAAACTATTTAAAATCCTATGTTAATGAGTTTTTTGCAAGGGCTTGCTTATATTTTTTTTGTAGCCGGTGGAAAAATCTAATCCTTGGTTCACTTTAAACTAGATTCACAATGCTTTCAAATGCATTTTGTCTCGTATCTAATGGTTAAGTTATGGATTTTTTAAAGTTGAAATGATGATGATGATGATAGGACCATTGATTGTGGATGAGAGGATTAAAGGCTTTGGCATGGATTTTTCAGCATACTAGTGTTGGAGATTTGCTTTTGTGCAAATAGTTGATTGTATGTTTGTCATTAATGACAACATATAATACACAACAGTGTCTTGTATGCAATTATCAGTATAGATTTTCTAGAGTCTTGCATGTTTACATATATGTGGTAGACATGTTCAGGATGTAATATTCATACATGTAGATTCAGATATGTAGTTTTAGTTAGGTTATGTTAATCTGTTTTGGCAGTTACAGTTTCTAGAGATTATTTGTAAAGAGCTGACGTATTTACATTGTTTCTTGAGGTGGGCCTATTTTTTTGATATGCGTGTTTGTATTCATGTTTATTTATGAGTTAATGATGATTATCCAAAGGAGCTAAATGTGTTTTAACAAAAGCATGATGTTTGAGTCAATTTGGTAGAGCCGACTATGTGAAGCGACTCATCTATTTATTTTGAGTTGTGCTGTCCTAAATTTGATTGCGTGCTTAGTTAAGCTAACAAGGAAGTTGTTGAAGTGTTTCCTACAACCGTCATGACCTTATCCTTGTGGAAGATACTTATAGAAGTTCAATTGTGATTTTAAAGTGTGAATGAAGCGAGAAAGAATAAGACAGAGCAGAGCAGAAAGTTAGACAGTAAGTCTACATCATTCATCAATTGAAGATCTATGTGAAGAATCATAAGAAGATTACAATTCACTGGAACTGATCAAGACATTACGTCTACACAAATAGTTCATTTTCAAATATAGTGTATATCTGCCTTTTAGAACGTTGCAGCCTTCACCATTTGAGCAGTGAGCTCTTCGACAGTGAGTCCTCACCCTTAACAAGGTTATTTGTAAAAGGCTTCTAACAAGGTCTGACCTTTGACTAGGTCTCTATACTTATTGCATTGTAAAGATCAACTCCTAACAGGGTTGCAAGATCTTCTAACAAGGATCATTATAAACTAGTACAGTTATTTGTGGGTGCTAATTCTCACCGGGGTTTTTACCTAATTTGGTTTTCCCCGTTACCAAAATTGTGTTGTTCATTTTTGTGTTATCTTGTTGAGTTTATGTTTGGAGTAATTATGTACTTAATTGGAAAAATAATTGAATCTTGTAGATAACTGATTCACCCNTCCCCCCCCCCCCCCCCCCCCAGTTATCTCTTGGGACCATTCCTAACAACTAGGACATTGGAGAATAAGTGAAATAAATTGAGAAAGGTATAACCTTGAAAGTATACTGATTAATGAATTTTTTTGCAGGAATTAGGCTTATGGATGGACTGCGAACACAATTCATAATAGGCCTTGATGTTGGACTCCAAGGGTAAGAGTTGAAGAATCAGAGTAATGTGTTCCTTGGGAGAAATATACTAAAATATGATGTAATATTTTTGCAATGCCTTATAAATAGTAATGTATGAGGATTGATAGGATTTTGGTGTCTTTATAAGATGTATATGTGAACCTAGAATGATGATTGTGACTTGACTATGCATCTAACATATTGAATATATTGTGTTGAAGACTGAACTCCATGGTTGATTTGGAGTTCTTGATGGTTGTTCTATGATGCTCTTCATCAATATCACTAACATCCTATCATCATAGGATTAGAATTCTACAAATACTCAAGACATCCTCTTCATTAAGATATTTCAAGTGCTCAATCAAAAACTTACAATATCACCCCATTCAATTATTCAAGGTCACATACACAAGTCATTTCTAATCCAAGAATCAAAAACTGTTCAACAAGTTTTTACCTTCATACCCTTATACCATATCTTCATGATTCCTCCATATCCTATTCTATCAACATAGAAATATTAGTCTTGACAACATCATTCAAATTACCATCAATCACACTCTTGGAATTCAAGAATTACTTCTAATAACTTTTTAATATTGTCTTTCACTGTCCTATTAGGACTATCATATATCTAATCCATAAGAATGAGTGAGAGATCAACTTTTTTCTTCCTAGTTCCTCAGTGTCATCTAATCAACATATTTCCATCAACCTTATATCAAGGATCAATCAAAAAAAATGGTGATTATTATAGGACTATCATCATTAAGACATTTAACTATGTTTTCCAAAACACTTCCAATAAAACCTTCAAACTCCTCATTAATCCACCATCCATGTCTACTTCCAAATTCCAAAAGATCATGATTTTTTAACAGTTAGAATGCAATATATTAACAAACCCTTACAAATAGGTTTGTTACTGAGGGTTTTAAGATAATTTTTAAAAAACCTAGTGGATCTCTTACCATCCATCATGACAACTACTCAAATCTTCTTTAAAGGATAGGTAGTTCACTATGCTACATCTCCCAATCAAAGTGAAAATGAAAACAATCCATTTTCCAACATGAGTGTGCACCATCCACCCAAGAGGAATCACCATACCCATAAACTTGTATCATTTTATCTATACAACATTAGGAACTTCAATTTCACCGAAAATGCTTATCAAGGCATCTTAAAATACAGTCAGTAAATTATCATGTTTACAACATCATTTCATTCACTTATTCAAGGTCGATTTGAATCATATTACAAGATTTTAGGCCTCAATTCTATTTGTTCCCAATACCAATATAACTCACCAAACATACATTTGTACCCTAAAAAAATTAACCATTAGATTTCATCAATTGCTTCTCCATAAAAAAGAGTATGACCATATATTAATAGTTAAGTTATTTCATTATGATCAATAACAATAACAGTAATATAAATTCCCATCAACATTCAATGTCCCATCATGTACAAGGTAATAACATGTAATGTTCATAATACTTGGGTCCCAACCAACCTTAGTTTCACTTATAATCTCCAATGTTCAAGATTCTTCATGTGACCTTGTGGTGACCCCTTATATCCTAGTGATCATGCGCCATACTCCTGGATTTTAAAAAGTTTTCAAATCCCTTGGAAACACGTGCAAAAAAAATTATTAGAAAACATGAATTTCATTTTAACCTTTGTCTTGTATGTGTCCTCTTTCTATAATATTTTCTTTGTTTGTCCTTCTACCTCTTGGATCTTCCTTATATCTTTTATCTTCACTTTAGGCTTGCCTCCCCTTGGAAAAATGTACACCATATGCTGCTCTCAATTGGCCATCATCTTCATCATGATCAACATCTCTAGCATTTTTATATACACCTTCAATTTGATTAAAACCTCTTCTCAAAGACACATCTCGCCATACTCCATCTCCATGCTTGGAGAGTACACAAACTCATTGGAATTCTCATGGCCTACCACCATTACCAACTCACTCTTAATCTCCCCTACCATTGAGACCAACTTGTCCTTTACCAACTGAACCTTTTCTTCATGTCATTCCTTTTGGCATTCTAACTCATTACTCAACTCCTTGGCTACTTCACTATCCTCACCATCTGCTGACACAAGAGTACCTTTCTCTCCTGTACCCTTCTCCTCATTAAAATGAAATAATATAGTCCCAATAAAAACTTCTTTATCATACTCAAGTAGTACATAGTCCCAAAGATATATATGTATATATATATATATACAAATGAACATCCTTCAATGAGTACTTCAAGCATTGGATGCCCAAAAATAGAAAGAGAGAGATACAAATAAACATTCTCTCTCTCTCTCTTCCAATATTTTGGGAATCCAAAGCTTCAAGTCATACTTGACATCATCAGATCGGTTGACAACTTTAGTATTGTGTCTTCAAAAAAATTTCCAAAAGAAGGCATCTGTGAGCGATTTGGCTATATTTGAAGCCAGGTAATTTGAGTAAATTACCTATTATTGACTAAATTAATTTTATATTCTTGTAATTTTTTTGGTTAAATTTTTCACTTTCTACAACATAAGCTAACATGTAATTGTTGATAAATCTTGGTTAACAATTAGATGAGGAACATTTCGGGTATGCTTACCCTTCAAAGACTCATTGATGCATGAATTTTAGTATAGTTTTCATGGAAATAACTCACCATTGCATATTCATTTTGTTACCAAGGGTTAAATCCATTGATGTTAATATTTTCTTTAAGATAGATTAATACAACCTATGTGGGAGGGTATAAATCTATATATTTTACAAGTTTTATTTGCTCTCTTAAATTATTGATGTTACAGTGAATCACTACTACAGACAGCCAGGGCATATGTTTTTTTTGTTTTTTTTTCAAATTTCATCTGTCTTGCAATGATCTCCTATGTTTTACTTCGACGGTTATGTTGTATGTCTAATGAAAATTTGCATTGGAGGTACAGTGTTGCCGTTGAAACAAAATGGAGGATCTCATCACAATCCTGATGACTTTTCCCAATAATGATCGACAGTATTAGCAAACTTCCAACAACCTTCTACGTCAAAGGTACAACATCCTTGTTGACGCATTGTTTGGTGTACTTGTCAACATTTTAATGGCTACCCTAAAAAAATTTCATTACAAATGGTGAAGGTTCGACGACCTTTGGCATCAGAGATATAACATCCTCATCGACACATAGTTTGGGATTGTTGTTGGATTTCCAATGACCACTCCAAAAATATGTCGTCAAAAATTTTTATCGTCCGACGACATGTCCAGTCGGAGGTGCAGCTTACTTGACAGTATTACACTTTCAAACCAACCTAGATTCTGATGTATATTCTTTGGTAGTATGACAGATAGTTCAACATCAAAGTGGCTAACAAAAAATTACTGATGAAGGTCTCGGCGTTGTTTCTTCGAACTTGAGACAGTGTAACATTGGAAAAGAGACAATCGTTCATCAAAAAATGTGCCCAAATGTGTTAATGCGGTAGCTACCTATTATTTTTGGTCTCCATGATGTTGGCCCACAAAGACTCGTCTTCATAAATCTTACATGATTTTCTTCCATTGTGCTTATAGTTCTACTACCTTTGGGTGATAATGACAGTTCATTTAGATATAATTCTGATATACATGAGTTATCATATGATCTACTGACCCCAGAGTTGGTAAATCCCTTGCATTCTCTCTTTATCATGTTCTCATTTCCCTTTATTTTTCCTTTCCAGGGGGCATCTCATAGTGGAAACATTTCTTTTGGATGCTTGCATGCTCTATTAAAGCTTTTTCAATGCTTTCATGTAGGGGTATACACTTTTATCTATGTTTCACATTTTACACACACACATTATCTCTTTTATGGATGACTAACTAGATAATTCTTTCCTTGTGTTTATCCTCCTTTTGATCCCTAAGGATACAATGCTTTCCTTATGCTTGATCATTTTTCTTTGATCCCTAAGGATACAATACTTTCCTTAGGCCTGATCGCTTTTCTTTGATCCCTAAGGATACAATGTTTTCTAGGGTTTCATCACTTTCTCCTTGATTGCTAAGGATACAATGCTTTCCATAGTCTTGATTGTTATTTTGCTAGATCCCTTAATGGATAAAATGATTTCCTTAAGGCCTCATCCTTTTTGATGGGTTGACTAACATAACACACTTTCCTATACCATTTAATTCCTTCTTTTGGGAGTGCTTTCTTTTGTGTGGTTCATAATAAGATAGACTCTTATTGGGATAGTAATCACACCCCTCTCTCTCTTTCCCTCTCTCTCTTTTGATCGATGTCTCTCTGATCTTGGTTTTGGATTTGGTGAGGACATAATTCACTTTGGGGCTTGATGTTTCTCTATCTCCTTGACCTTGATGAGATCCTCTTTTGCATTTGATCTACTTTACCATAAGTATGAGTTTTCCTCATAACATTTCTAAATTGGGTGCCAAATGTATTGTCCTAAAAAGTTAGCACCTAATTAGATGTCTTTTAGGAGCTATTAGACCCTATTTTGGTGATTCTGAGGTCTGAATGACATTATGCTTGATTTTTGCATCTATCACTTTCTTCCTCCATAGTTTATCACACACCCCTAGACTTGGGAAAGCTTTGAGAAAAGCAATTCTTGGACAATCTCATCCTATTCGGCCTTTTCCTAGACAAGGTCATCTAGGTCAACCTTTTCCTAGAGCATTGTGCTTGATTTTTCTTTGGGTCCAATGCGGGGTTGTTTCTCCTAGATCTTTAATTGTGGTCGGTTTGTGCAACATTGAATCTTGAAATGAGTATAAAAGGACATCAATGTCTCTCATTTTGATAACCATAACCATATAGATAGATACATTATTTCAAGTTATTGGTGATTTCAAAAGAAAGTGAAATAAATCTTATTGAGGATTTGGAATCAAGATTTGAAGGCAAACATCACATTCAAGATCTCTAAGTCTCCATTTATTCAAGATCCATTCAAGAAAAGGAAATATTCTCTTATTGATGCAATTTTCTCCTCCCATGATGGACAATTAGAGGAATTCACAAGTCAACAAGAAGATCCATATATCTATACTTCTTCTCTCTCCTTCTCCATTGAGTTTATCAAGCATACATTCATTCAAGATCTAGGATTGGCAAGTGTAGCTTCTTGTATTTGTGAAGCCATCCTTGATTTTACATCTCAAGAATACACATTCATGCATTCAAAGAATCTTAATATACATCCATGAGGGTTTTACATACAAGGTGAATACTAACATTTATCATGTTTACATTTCCTTTATTCAATCTCTATTGCATTTCAAGGTTGATTCCTAAAAAAGGGTTTGACCAAGGCAAACCCCTTTCCACAACATTTCCCCATTTTTTTTGTGTGTAGGAGAAGGTTGTAGAGTTTCATATATGGAATTTTAGATATAGTTACACAACCTTGGGAACTTTCATCAGATTTAGAGTTAAAAGGACAAGGTCATAATTTTCACCCTCATCCTGGACTAGGTCATCCAGGTCAACCTCATCCTTTAACATTAATATTTTCAGAAAAAGTAGTTATAGGCATCTAAATCCTAGATCAATATTTTTACCTAATTCTGACACCTCTGGGACAGTCAAAATCATATTTGAAGGTCCATTTGCCTCTTCTTTCTTCAAGGTGAGTCCATTCTTACTATTTCTTCCCTTGCACTTACTTTTATAGATCAGATCTGATATCATATGCCAGTCATTTATCATTTCCTTTATCAATCTTGTCAATTTTACATATCATATGATCATTATTTATTTAAAGAAATCAACCCCATTTCTTCACTCTCACTTAGATCTTTTATTAGCACCCCTTCATCCATTTTGGGTTGTGATAATATGATTTTTTTGAGGGTGAGCCTTTGGAGAGAACACTTTCCTTAATGCATAATATAATTTGGTGAGTGATCTACACTCTTATCATTTCTCACCATTTTGTATTGTACTCTCTCTCTCTCTCTCTCTCTCTCTCTCTCTCTCTCTATATATATATATATATATATATATGTATGTATGTATGTATGTATGTATGTATGTATGTATAAGTGGAAGATANTTGTTCTCTCTCTCTCTCTCTCTCTCTCTCTCTCTCTCTCTCTATATATATATATATATATATATATGTATGTATGTATGTATGTATGTATGTATGTATGTATAAGTGGAAGATAGCATTATAAAATAGGCTCTTTGAAGATATTGTATTGTGGGCCATTAAAGTTAGGGTCTGCATGTATATATCCCTAACCCTAGAAGTTGACATGTACATATACAAACATACACACACACACATGTATATGTGTGTGTGTGTGTGTGTGTGTGTGTGTGTTAATTTACATACACACAACAATAAAATATTAAGATAGTATAAAAGTAAGGGTTTCATATACATAAGACCATTAAGTATTAAGCATGGAAAATGTTAAGAAATAATTTAAGATAGTTGGAGTTGCTTTCTCAAATTACCGTTAAAGTGCCTTTATTAGAGATGATGATAATTATTGAACATAAATAAAAGGATATGGCCTAGGATAAAAGTGCTTCATCTATTAATATTGAGAAAATAGATGATTCTGACAGTGTAAAGGGAAAGAGAAATAAAGAAGAGAGAAAAAATAAGGATTTAGAGGAAATTTTTCACCAATTCCCCAAATATATCTTGAAATTATAGTGAATGCAGTCTTGGAAAATATTGACCCATTCTTCTTAAGTGTTATCATCAATGGAAAGGCATTAAAAAATTGCATGATAGATTATGGATCCTCACATACTGTTATGCCAGGTAAAATAATAGAATCCTTAAGTTTGAATGTTGACACTATCCAAGGTAGGTGTTGTGCTTTGGATTCGAGAGAGGTGTCTATGATAGGTATTGTAAGGGCATTTCCTTATAAACTAGCAGCATTCCTTGACAAGGATTTAACAATGAGTGTATTAGTTTTTAACATTCCTCCTCGTTATGGGATGTTTTCATCAAGGAAGTAGAGTAGTGCTTCAATGGGAGGGAGCTTACAGTGTGATTTTTCATATGCTACTTTCCACATTGATGGTGAACATGTCAAAATTGACAGGGAACCTAGAGTGTCACACATGATTGAGAAAGATCATGATCATAATATGACTTTCTTTTCGGACACTGACATCAATGCATTCAGGGTTGAAGATTCCTCAATGGAAGAAAAGAAACAACCTACACCATTGGCTAAAGAAGTAAAATAATTATAAGATGAGATAAACCTATGGACTATGTACTTTTATGGTGCTAGTTCTAAAGAAGGGTTAGGTGTAGGGGTCCTGTTAGATTCACCCAATGGGAGAAAATTTAAATTTTCTTTTCCTTTGTCATTTAAATGTACAAACAATGTGGCAGAGTATGAAGCACTATTGTTGGGCTTGAGGTTGGAAGAAAAACATGGAATCAATAGTCTTAGAATAATTGAAGATTCTTAATTGGTCATCTCCCAGATAAGGTCAAAATATGCATCCAAAAATAAAATACTAAAATAGTATAGAAATGTTGAATGGGATGAGATTGAAAATTTTGATGCATTTGGGTTTTAATGGATGGAAATGAGCCATAATAGGATGGTTGAATTGTTGGCTAACATTTCTTTGAAGACAAATGATATTACTTTTGTTGGGATTTCAAAATTTGAGGTGAAAACGACACCATTAGTCCTTGACAATATTGAGAGCTAATAGGTTTTCAATGATGACAATGATATTTTGAGATTTCTAAACTGTGAAGATGAGTATGATGGTCAGGAGATTGATTTTAATGTTTTTTTTGAGACACTAGATGGGAAAGAGACTATTTTTTCAAATGAGGTGATCCAGTTGAAGACAAATAAAGTTCCAAAAGGTTTGGTCATTTTAGAGAGAATTTTTAACAATCAGCATAAGGCTAAAATCATAAATATTGCCACAAATCTTGATGACATAGAACAGGTTAATATTGGAATAGAAGAAACACCAAAAAAAGGTGCATATTGGTAAGAAAATGTCACCTAAGTTGAGAAAATTGCTGCTTCATTTATTAAGGAAGTACCAACATGTTTTTGCTTGGTCATATAATGACCTAAAGGCCTAGAGAGGATTTATTCCAACATATAATTCCTTTGAAGGAAGATGAAAACCTTTCAGGAAGAAGGAAAGACCAATTAACCCTACTTTGGCATCAAAAATGAAAGAATAATTATTGAAGCTAAGGGATATTGGAATTATAAAGGTCATTAGACATTCATCATGGGTTTCTGTAAGAAAAAGGAATGGAGATATAATAATGTGTGTAGATTTCAGAAATCTAAACATTTCTTCATTGAAAGATAATTATGATTTGACCAGTATGGAAGCAATGTTAAAAAGGGTCACGGGATGTGAACTCATGTCCATGATGGACTGGTTCTCTGGGTATAACCAATTTATGGTTAAGGAATCAGACCAATACAAAGAAGCATTTACAACACCTTGGGGGACTTATGTTTATGTCAGAATGCCTTTTGGGTTAACAAATGCAAGAGTAACATTCCAAAGAGCTATGGATGTTTCATTTTCATATTTTATTGATGTGTTTCTAGTTGTGTACCAAGATGATCTAACAACCTATTCTAAAAAAGACAAACAACATTGTGGTCATTTAGAGAAAAAAACTATTAGAGCTATAGAGTATTGTGTCTCCTTAAACCCTAAGAAATGTGCTTTTTGGGTGATATTGGGAAAGTTTCTCAGCCATATTGTATCAAAGGATGGGGTGAAAATAGACCCTGAAAGGGTGGAATCAATTTACCAATTGAATAATCCAAAAATTCTCAAGGGGTTTCAATAATTTTTTGGTCAAGTAAATTGTCTAAGAATGTTTGTAACTAACTTTGTTGAGACCAGTAGGCCCATATCCAAAATGTTGAAGAAGGGTGCCAAAATAGACTAGGAGGGAGAGCCAAGTGTGGCATTCCAAAAAATAAAGAAAGATATAAAGGACACTCTAGTTCTAAGGACACCAAATTAAACCAATCCAATGCAAATATTTTCATTTGCATATTTCCACACAATTGCGGTAGTTTTTCTACAGAAGATTTCAAAAGGGTTTGAACAAACCATAGCATTTTTTAGTAAGTCCATGCAAGATGTTTAACTTAAGTATGAGATTAATGTAAAATATGCATATGCAGTTGTGAAGGAAGTATAATAATTTATGTGCTATTTAGTTGGAGTAGCAGTTGTTGCATGTGTGCCCAATGTAGCAGTCAAAGACATCTTCACCCAACAAGAGGTCTCAAAAAGAAGATGTAGATGGATCAATAGGATCCAGGAGTTCAATATTGAAATCCAAATCACTAATTTGGTAAGGGTACAAGGATTATAAAAACTTGTGGCTCAAATAAATCTTGATGCTAATAATGTCAATTTTGTAGAACAAGATTACAAGGCTTATATCTGTGATATGGATAATTGTGAGTGGTATACATACATCATATACTATTTATAGAAAATGCAATGTCCTGAGAATATGGATTATAAAAAGAAGAGGACATTAAATTTACATGGTATTAATTATTTCATAATAGGTGATAAGCTCTGGTGGAAAAATATTAATGGTGTCATGCTCAAGTGTGTTGACCAGAACCAAGCTAAAAAATTACTATCAGAAATGCACAGTGGAGTTTGTGGAGGACATTACATGTCCAAAACAACTGCACATAAAATATTGAGGGTTGATTTTTGGTGGCCAACTATTTTTAAAGATGCATATTAGTTAGTAAATAAATGTGAAGCATGCCAGAGGTTTTTTAGGAAACTCAAGTTTTCGGGAAACTTTACATTAAAACTAGTTGATGTGCAAGCCCCTTTTCAACAATGGGGTATTGAATTTGTGGGTGAGTTTGAAAATAAATATAGTGGGGGTCATTCATGGATCTTGGTCTCCACTAATTATTTACAAAGTGGGTAGAGGCTATCCCAACTAAGAGAACAACTAGAAAAGTGATGGTTGATGTTTTGATGGATAACATAGTGACTAGGTTTGGATACCCAGAGAGGATTGTATCTGAAAATGCAATGTGCTTCAGGTAAGATGAATACAAATAATTTTGTAACAATTTTTGGATCCAAACATATTACTCATCACCTTACCATCCACAAGGAAATGAACAGGCAGAATTAGGCAATAAAAGCTTAATAAAAATCATAAAGAGAGTCTTGGAAAAGAATAAGAAAGCTTTGGACTCAAATTTGAGATTGGTTGTTTGGACAGATAGGGTAACTATGAAAAAGGAAATAGGATGTTCTCCTTTTGACTTGGTGTATAAAATATAGGCAAGGTTTCCCCAAAATAACTTGATGGAGATGTATAAATTTGTCCAAACATATGATGATGATATGTAGTTGAGGATGTATAATCTATTGCAACTAGATGAAACTAGAAGAGAAGCTTATGCAAAAAATTCTAAGCTACATTTTTAGGTCAAGAATTCATATTATAAGAAGACAACTACAAGTAAATTTGAGGTTAATGATCTTGTTTTGATGTGGAATGCTAGATTAGAAGGAAAAGGAAAAGGTTAGGTCCATATTTGATCCATACCAAATGGTGAGAAGACTCCTATTTTATCAGATAATTGACTGGTGATGTTCTTGAAATACCAATTCATGGATAGTTCCTGAAGCTCTACTTCTCTTAAAGTACCTCTCTTCCATGAACAGTAATTAGGGTTTTTTACATATTTTTTTTAGTTTCCTTTTTTGTTAGTAGTTGTTGTTTTTTGTGTTTTTCTCTATGAGTGGTTTTCTGCACCTGATATTTTGATATTCTCACTTCATTCCAAGAGAATGAACATCCCCAACTAGAGCCATTGGTAGTGCCTATAAATATCCTACAAAAATGTTTGAGTCGTCATAGTGAAATTAGGGTTTTTTCCCTTTATTTCTTCTCTTTATCATAGTTTTAAGGTTTAAGGGGTTTTGTATTTGTTAAGGTCATATATTTTTTAAACCCTAGGATATTTTAATTTTTCATTACTTTTTATTTTCACTTAAGGAAGGGTTTTAATTCCATGAAAATGGACCACTTTATTTTTTTCCTAGCATTTTAAGTCTTAATTTGTCGACCCCTTTTAATATTTTACCCCTAAGTCCTAATGTTCCTAAGTGTTATGTTGCTAGCATTGTGGGTTTGTTATAACCTAAGTCTTAAGTTTTAAGGGTCATGTGTTCATCCAAGGTGGGTCCTTTTTATCTTTTCAAGTGGTGAGCTATGTGGCACATTCTTATTGGCATGTGACCCCATGATGATGTCACCCTATATACTTTATTGACCATGGGATAGTGAATGGCTTCCATCTGTAAAGTAGGGGTTAGTCAGGGAACTTTATATTATGTCACATATTATATTTACTGATCCTTGGGGTTAACTATCAAGCTACTAAAGTTCTTATCTTTTGGCACATTTTCAAAATGAATGAAGATCTTTTAAACCATGGGAAAATGTGCTCAATGGTTAATGGAAAGAGTTAAAGGGCTTATACAGGAGCAGGGTAAGTATCGAGCAAATCTAACGATTGTTGTGAACCCATGATCAAAGATTCAAGGAACTTAAGGATAGAAGCATCGCAATATTTTGACACCTGTCCCAGTCAGCCAACACAAGACAAAGGATGGAAGGAGAAATAAACGGCCAGAATTCAAACTTACAAAAGTGAGGAATTCAAATTATTTTCATGCATATGAACATTAATGATCGATGAGATGTCAAAAAATTGTTTAATACAAACATAAAAAAGGATTTTGATGTCATTTTGCATTGAACAAATCATTCAGAAGCTGCAAAATTCATCTAGAGCTAGAAAGTTGTGTTTAGGGCTTATGCTACAAAGAATATGAGGGTTTTCTATGATAAAATAGCAAGTGGGTTTTTGTGTCTTCTCAAGTTATTTCAAGGTTACTGTTGGGTGAATTACGTTTGAATTTGTGGGGATTTTGTTTGTAGGGTATTGAGGAGTTAGGGTTTTTCTTGAATTGGGAAAATATTTGCAGGAATTCTGTTGGAATTTGCAATTTCTTGGCAAGCCCTAGTTTTCCTTTTTATTTTGTAATTTGAAATTGAAATCCCTAGGATTAAAAATGGCACCTCAAATAAAGCACTCCCAGCAAACTAACTATGAAAAAATGAGTATGATGAATTTTTAGACCAATTTTAATCATCCACAACATATAGATATCAGGCACAAAACTTTATGTCGCAAAAAACCCTGGGTGAGGGTTTAATTAATAAGGCATACAATGTATTAGATACTAGGATTCTAATGACTGGTTTGGACATGTTCAAAATATAGTTTGGGTAGAGAAATCATGGTAATCCCATTTCAAATGCTTGGCAATATGACTTGGGGAAATTGGTGGTTCCTAATGTATTTATGGATGTAGATTTACTAAAGGAGATTGTAAATAAATATAACCTTATCCTAAGGGATGTAAGGGAAAATTTAGGAAACATATTTCTATCAATCAAAAGTGAAGATATTCCGAAGTTTTTTTATTTATATGAACTTTTTCCTTTTATATAATCCATTTGAATTAGAGGTTATCAAAGAAAGATATAAAAAGGTGAAAGATATGATTAGAGATAACATCTTTCCTTCTCATCTAGCCAGAGAAGGGAAGACCAAGTATTACATTGGCCCAAGAACACTTGAACATTTTCCCATTGAAGTATTCACTCCTCACTTAAAGGAAACATTTTACTCATTTTTTTTGGTTCTAGGTTTTCACCCTATCACATTCATGCCACCAGCATATATGCACATGGCAATTTAGATACAGCATCTAGGATTCACAGTGATCTATAATATTGTCCCATTCTTAGAAAACAAAATTCATGAGGGCTTACTAGATGTGCACAAGAATGGAAGTGTGGCATTTTTCTTTTGGTATTCTCTATTGATGCATATGATCCTATACCAAAATGTAGAGTTGTTTGAGAGTTACATGACTTTGAGAATAAAAATTGGTCAATTGGATATGCCAGTTCAATTAGTGAGCATGGACATGTCTTGGGACAAGAATGAAGCCATCTATTTCATATTTAACAACTATTTTGCATCAAATTTGAGGGCTGAATTGACAGTTGATCCACCTAGGATTCCTCCATAATCACATGATTTTTTGAGACCCATGGAAAGAATACCAACTTTGAAGATTGTACATAATTGGGGTGATATATATCCCTATTCAATTAGTACTATTATAAGGGTTTATGGTTTTCCAAGGATGTCGTGTCTCTTACCCCATAATGTTCCATTAAGGTTAGGATTTGTAGAAGTGATGTGGCAAATTGGTTGCACTACAATATTTGGGGTCAAATTTTGATGCCAATTTGTGATGGCCCTACCATTTGTGTGTGATTTTTGTATTTTTTTTTAAGTACCCCCGACGTTGTCGCAATAGCGATGATACCATCGTAATTGCGACACCCTCTTTATTATAAACAAAAAAAAGAAAGGCTCATTTGTGATCAAGTTGTGCATGTGAGTGGAAGGAAACTATACCATTCTGTGCATGAAGAGGGCTCTTGTTGTATTGAATCCAGCTACCTCTAGGCCAATTTGCAATTCATTCAGCTGGTTTCCTTCATGTTCCATTCTGCGTGCGAAGAGGGCTCTTGTTGTAATGAATCCAGCTACCTCCGGGCCGGTTTGCAATTCATTCAGTTGGTTTCCTTCATGTTTAGGGTATAGCCACCATGTACTCATCATTTGAGGTATGTCTTGTATGTCTTGTATATGTCGTAATGAGAACATACATTGTAATCTATAGAAACCCTAGCATAAAGAAAGTGATGCTTTGTCACGGGCAGTATGTCATTATTGTCTCACTGAAGCTTTGACCCTATCTATTGAAGGTTAGATGCCAATGAATTTTGTAATGGTTGGTGTCTTTTTAAATGCCTCATTAAGGGATTGAACAAACTGTCTAGAACCTAGACATTCACGATCTTATTATCAATTTCAATATATATCTTGTATTTTAGCCTTTGGTTAAGAGCATATTACATGACTAGAGGCGTATACCCTAAGATGGCCTAATTGATATTAGTCAATATGATAACATACGCCATAATGAGAACATATGCCATAATCTGAAGAAACCCTAGCATAAAGAAAGTGATGCTTTGTCACGGGCAGTATGCCACTGTTGTCTAGTAGGGAGGAACTTTTAGGTGTCATAAATATTATAGCCTTGAGAAATATGTCTGATACTTGCACCAGAGGTAAGTGTAAGGCCCCTAGTCAAGCTACCCAATACAAGGATAAAAATGTGTCTATGTTATAATGCATTAAGAAATCTCTTTCTATGGTCTTTGTTATATGTGGGTTATTTATGGTTTGTAAGGGATAACTAAGTATGTTCAATTACAAGTTTCCTTATCCTTTGAGGTTGTGCATAGACAATCATTGTTTCATTTCTTATTTACAAACCTATTGTCATGCTCCTTACAAGTAGTTACTTTGTTACCCAATGGGAATACATCTTCTAATTAATT
>MU227491.1:5520570-5546695 GCA_018584345.1 Thuja plicata | reverse complement strand
CCAGTTCTTACTTGGCACTGCATGATCCAAAAACCATAGATAAGGAATAAATTTAGAGAGTGGAGGTATATTATTTCGGTTGTTATGGCCCTCCTCCGCTCTCTAAATTTATTCCTTATCTATGGTTGTTGGATCGTGCAGTGCAAAATTAGAACTAGAGGAGTAGTGGTTGTATTGCATCGTTTGGGTATACCACTTAATTATGTTGTGTCTCCAAACAATTGTGACCATTATGCCTACATTTATGTTTCTCAGTTGTTGTGTCCCAAGATCCCTTATGACCCTTTACGATCCCTAAGAATACATCTTAGAGATCTTAAAGTGTCGTAAAGGGTCATAAGAGTGTCCTAGGAGGGGCCAGATGAGTTTCCACCTTCATGTGGTTGGCCTTGTTAAGTAGAGAATGTTAAACTATTCTCAAAACAAAGAGAAACTCTTAGAAACTCTAAAGCGACACTAAAAAAATACATGCGACATCGAGCCATCGACAATTGCCGATAGCTCGATGTCGCATGTATAACAAATTCTTTGCACGACTGTCATAATTTTGACGCTCGCTATGTGACACCTATGTGTCGTAATAGCGACAAATAAAATGTAACGACAGTATGATTACCATTATAGCCAGCTCATATTGCGACACCTAGGTGTCACTTTTTTCAAACGTCTGACGAATTTGTTATACTTGCGACATCGGGCTGTCGCAAAATTACTGACAGCTCGATGTTGCATGTAGAGAAAATTCATCGCACGTCTGAAAAAGCGACAGATAACATGCGATGCCTACGTGTCGTAATATTGACAGATAACATGCGACACCTATGTGTCATAATAGCGACACATAAACTGTGACACCTACATGTCGTAATAGTGACAATAAAAATATGTAATGACAGTGTGGTAACCATCATATCCGGCTCATATTGTGATGGTTAGTACCATCGCAATAATGATAGATGACATAGTCGTCATTAATTCTAACACCAAAACTGCAACACTAGTCTCTGTCGCTAGGCCGACAGGAAGGTGTCAGAAAAGTGACACATAGCCGTCAAAAAGAGGCCTCAAATGTACTAGTGTTGCATCCAAGAGAAGGAGTTAACATGAAAGAGTAAGGGTACTATTTTCTAGATTACACAATTGTCCCTTACTTTGTGATAAAAAAAAATGAGCATGGTTCCATCTTGATAAAAAAATTGTGCCATATCATATGGCGGTCGGCATAGAAAGGCATAGTTACCCATAGGGGTTCTACAGTATGGTCAGAGCCAAGATCAAAGGATCTAATTTACCTCATGTTTTTAATTACCCCAAGGATTTGATCCAAAATAATTTTGATGAAAAGGAATAGGAGGATAGAAAAGAGAAATGGGTTGCATATAGAAAATTGTTGGGTATTGTGCAGAAAATGGATCCTAGTTATGATCTATTTAAAACATTTAATTCTTTTGTTTCCAAGATAAATACATTGGTGGACCACTTACAAGAGGTCATGTTGATTGTAAAACAAAAAAGAAATCAATTAGAGAAATCCAAGGGAGTATAAGGAGATAAATGTGTGCAAATATCATCTATAGTGGGGGTAGACTCACAAAATAAGGGAAGAGGTCAATTAGTGTCAGGTGATAATGTTGGTATTTTGTATGCACCAGTTTCCTCTTTTCAAACTAGAATGAAGCATCCAGGAAGATCATCTTGGGTAACATAGTCAAAATATGGGAGATTTAAGGAAAGACCTTCCCCTCTACCTCCAAGAAATGAAAAGTTATATAAGAGGTTGAGAGGTTGAGAGGTGAGATTGTCAGTGATAATGACAATGATGAGGACAGGAGTAAAAAGTTCAAGAAAATTATGAAGTATGAATAGCCTTCCAAACCTTGGCCATAACCAATGAAGGTAATTAAAATAATTGATGTAGAGGATTCACTAGATATAAGTCCATCACTGCATCCTCTATCCCCTTCACCTCCAAGGAAAGAAGATGTCCAAATGGAGGAATAACCTATTGAGGATGAAGAGGGTACAATCATTGTTACTGATAAATATTTATAGATTGGGGTCCCTCCTACTCTAGGGTCACTTGAATTGGACTTCACTTCTTTAGATATTCAAGGGAGATCCTTTAGAGATGCCATAAAGGAGGCATGTGAAGAATTTTTGGAACATGAGAATTTTGTGAAAAGCTAAGCTTTCTTGTAGTTAGTATGGAATGTAAAGATTGATGATTACAAGAAAATATGTGAGGAAAAAAAGACTCAGAAACCTAAGAATATTGATTAGGGAAATGAAGATGAAATCAAATTGCACATGATGGAGGAATTTACGACTGTCACCCCTGAATAAGTGAAGTAAATTGTACATCAAGAAGGGGTGTTGATTCTTCCTGAATGGAACATTGTTGATGCAATTTCTTTTGATGTTGTAAGGAAGGAAAAAGTAATGTATAGTTCTATGGAAGAGTAAAATCTTACACTGGAGGGTTCTACTTTCAGTTATGATTATGCCACTTTGGCTATTTGGTCATTATCCTTAAAGAAATTAACCCCAATTTGGGAGGGGGTCTTTTTTTTTTAAAAGACCATGAGATACATATGGTGTTGAGGCATAAAATTTGGTTTTGGATACAACCAAATTATCTCAGGTAGTAGCTAAGAAGGAGGAAGGTGAGAAATTAGAATATAAAGCCAAAATTGAACACATATTCAAGGAATACACCAAAGAACATCAAAAAAACATTGAGTTAGGAACAAAGTTGCAGCTATTGGAATAGAGAATATTGGAGTTGTCCCTTGTAGCCTCTAATAGTGTTGTTTCTCCTTCTTCATCAAATGTACCTCCTATCATTTCTACTAAGATGATATCACAATTCCCCACCAAGGATTTTTTTGTTTCTACTGCACAACCAATAATTGAAGAGCCTACTTTCTTTGTGGATCCAACAAAAGGCCAATTGTTATAAAAAAATAAAGGAGTTGGAGGGAAAAATGGTTGAGACAGAATAGAGATTCACATCAAAACAACAGGAAATAGTCAGCTTCGTGCTGACCCATTTGAATGAAAAAGTTGATAGCAAATTGGCAAGTGTACATTCTTTCTTTTCTTTATTATTTTAAGTTGTTAAAAATTTGACAGGGACGGTGAGGTTGTTGCCCTATTGTTCACAAAATGGATAAAAATGGAAAATTATTTGAGGATGATATTTGTGATGAACATAACTAATTGAATGTTTGAAGATGTTAAGTTAATGATCACCGAAATGCAGAAAGTTAATGCAAGATATTAAATCAATTAATGGATTGTAGTGTCATTGATGTCAACTTGATATAATATAATTAGTTACATAAAAAGTGTCAAAGACTTCAAAGAGCTAGAGAGATAAAGGTTATTCTTTCAGTAATGCATAAAAGTGCAATATTCACAAAGTGACAATAGACACCGACGGACAGTGCACACCGACGAATAGAGAACCCCGAAAGGAAAGTCATTGTGATTCCCAAGAAAGAAACCAGAAAAGCATTACTAACGAGCAGAATCACAAGAATTACCGATGGACATAACTTCACAGTGTTACTCAATGGATAGACAACCCTGACAGAGATACCCAAGGAGAATTGGAGTTTTGACAGAAGCTAACAAGGAGTTAAAACACCGAAAAGAACTGAAGTTTAGAAACGATAAAAGACTTAGCTGGCAAGAGCTAAAGAAGTAGTTAAGTAGTTGTTAACATTGTTGTCATCGACAAGTTTGAAGCCATAGATAAGAGATAGTTTTAAAGAATTATTATTACAGTTGACAAGAAGATATCTACGAGATAAAGCAGGAGTAAATATTTAAAGAAAGATTTGCTAGAATTGCAGATCATGCCAAGAACAAGAAAGTCAAGAACTGAGAAACTATGAAATCATATCTATAAAGAGACAATCCAATTCACTATGAATTAGGGGATTGAATAGAGAATAGGATGTTGAAGAGAAAATAATAAAGAAAAACTTCATACAGTCCTGATCAATCAAGCTGAAGAATAGAGCTATAATTCTGCAAACACTGAGCAACAAAGAAGCACAGCATCACTGAGCAGAAAGAAGTGCAGCAAAGTTATTGAAAAGATTCATTGATCAGAAAGTTATTATGAGCTAACAATAGATCTTAAAATCTGCAAGTCTATATTTGTATATGTGAATAGATCATTTATTGTTTCAATGTAACCATTAGATCATAAAGTCTCTTAACCGAGCAAGACTTAACAATCCTTTCTATATTGAGATACATCCCAAGGAGTATCAAAAGTTTTGATCATGAAGATAGCATGAGATTTCAGATACCATTTGACAAACTACACTGGGTTTGGTCATAAAGGTAGCATAGAGATGCTCAATATAAAGTGACAAACTATTCTATTTAAATCCTCTAACAGGGTCACACCTAACACTGTGTTTGTAACCTTTAATAGGGTTGGCTCTTCACCAAGCTCACTTTAGAAGAGTGAAAATTTTGGGTTACCGGTCCCAAGTGGTTTTTCCCTTAACAGAGTTTCCATGTTAAAAATCCATGTGTCAAATGTGTTTATGAGTCATTACTTCAGTGTTTTGCATTGCACATAACTAAATCTAGATTGACCGGTATACACTAAGTAATTTACTATATTTTGATAAATGAAAGACTACTAATCGGTAAATAGTAAGAATAAGGTTTAACAATGAACTCCAAGCAGTAGTTATTTGTTGAGATTATTTCAAGGCATTCATCTTATAGGACTAAAGATAACTAGAGGCTTAATATTGTGGTACTAAGTTTTTGGGTTAAGTTATTGGAATATTGTTTAGGCCACTGATTCACCCTCCCCCCCCCCTCTCAGTTATTCTAAAAATTGGTATCATAGATTGTGTGCTTAGAAAGGGAGTTTAATAGCTCAAGAAAAAGATCACAAGATGAAGAAACGAGATGTGCCCAAGTTGAACAAAGAAAACCTTGCATTGTAACAAAGTAGAATAAGACTCCACCTAATAAGTATTGGTAATGATCTTACTCAACACTTGGATACTGAATATGTGTTGCCTACAGGACCTCACACACTTGAACAATTAAGAGAAAAGTATGAGCATAATTGCATGATGATAGAGCTTTCTTCCTCACTCTTCAATGTTGAGTTTGAAGATGTCAAAACCTGCACCTCTTCAAATCAAATGTGGGACAAATTGAAGGTGGTACATGGAGGAGATGCAAATGTACTAAGAGCCAAGGTAGAAATCCTAAGAGGGAGGTGTGATGACCTAAGGATGAAAGAAGGAGAAAATATCACTCAGTATAGCTGTAGAATAAAAGAAATAGTCAATGCTATCCAAGGATTTGGAGGTATAGTTGAAGAAGAGATAGTGGTATGTAAAATCCTAAGAACCTTACTACCTATATATTCTATTAGGGCCCATTTGGACGCCGGAATACCAAATGTCAGATATAGTCAATTCTGGAAGATCAAATTCTCAAAATAAAATTCTAGAAGATCAAATTCTCAAATTGATTTCTAAAATATGGAATGATCTGTTTGGTTCACCAAAATAGGGTCTGTACATGCCCGGTCATTGTTTCCGCTCACACATGTTTCAATCTCCATGGATGTCATTTTCGTTCTTATGGGAAACTCGTGGGCTCTGAACTACAAGATCGTTTTACAATAAAAAAATCGCGGGCTCTGAACTACAAGATGGTTTTACAATAAAAAATCACGGGCTCTGAGCTTAGCAAAGGAGAACACTTGCATAAGCTAACAGCATATCCTTGCATCATACAAAACATACAAAAACATACAAAAGAAATCTGATTTGTTAAAACTGCTCCTACTCGGCACTTTCAAATACATCCGAACAGTATAATCAGAGTTAGGACCAACAGAGCATTTCACCGCTCGCAGACCCGATGGGAATCCAAAATTGGCATTCGAAAGTGGTATTAGAGGGTCAAATTCCAATTCCACCTTTTTGAGTGGAAGATCGAATGCTCATTTTTTGGGCAAAATTGGAATGTCAAAATTCCAATTCCATCCTTCACTGTCGACCACAAACAATGGATTTGGAATTCAGAATATGCAATTCTGTAATTTTGGCCGATATGCCGTGGTCCAAACGGGCCCTTAGATTATATGCTATAAAATAAATGAGAGCAGTTAAAAACAATAATATTACTCTAGATAGTTTGATTGGTAGACTGATTTCATTTGAGAGGAATAACTTTGATAATAGTGTCTTACCATCTATAGAGTCTGCATTCAAATCTTATTTGAAAATAAGTAAATCAAGTCATAAACACACTATGAGGAATGATAGTGAAAGTGAGAGTGATGATCAAGATCTTGATGAGATTGAAGCACTAATGGCTAGAATATTGTAGAGAGGCAAAGGTAGATTACCACTTGTATGTTTTAATTGTAAAGAGGTTGGACACTTTGTTGCAAGATGTCCTAACAGAAGAAAAAATGACATAAGTAATGATAGAACATAAGAAAAAAAGTTTGACCGAGGTGATAACAAAGATTAATGAAGCAAACAATAATCTGACAAAAGAGATACCTGAGACTACAAGGAAAAAGGGAATAAAGGTTGTTACCTATCTGAGAACAGAGCTGGAAACACTGACACCGAATCTGATGAAGACATCGAGATGGTATTTGTAGCCATGAAGGATGATTCACATGAAGAAGAAGAAAGGTATGTAGAAACTGCACTCATATCTAAGGTTAGTAAGAATGATGTCTGGATCATAGATAATGGCTGCACTCACCACATGATTGGTGACAAACAAAAGTTTGAAACTTTTGAGTATTATAATGGTGGATCAGTAAGAATGGGTAATGACTCACCTTGTCCAGTTGAAGGTAAAGGAACCATAATGTTGAATAACCTGATCAAATGTGAAAATACATACTAGGTAAAAGGACTTAATTATAATCTATTAAGTGTTTCATAGCTGAATAATACAGGTCACCGAATAGCATTTGAAAATAAGAAGGCAAAGATCTTCAATGAATCAGGAAGGTTTATCAGAACTGGTGAACAGACAAAAGGTAACCTTTTCTATCTGCATGACATTAACAACACTTGTTTAATGGCTAGAAACGAAGACATATGGTTGTGGCATAAAAGACTATGTCATGGTAATTTTGACAACATGATAAAGATAAGCAATAAAAAAAAATTAAGAGGCTTACTGAGCATGTCAAATCTTGAGCATATCATGTGTAAGAATTGTCAAAGGTAAGATGACAAAGTTTAGTTTCAAGAGAAAAGCCCATACATCTAATGAAATTCTAGAATTAGTCCATACTGATCTATGTGGACCCATGAGGACAAAGATTTACTATGGTGATATGTATTACATTCTCTTTGTAGATGATTATTCTAGAATAATGACAGTTATGTTCTTAAAAGAAAAATTAGAAGCATTCAAGATGTTTAAATGGTATAAAGCTATGGTAGAAAAACAAAGTGGTAAGGAATTAAAATGCATAAGATCAGATAGAGGAGGGGAATTTATTTCAGATGAATTCACTAACTTTTGCAATGAAAAGATGGGTTTCTACACCAAGAACACCATAGTAAAATGGGATTGTTGAAAGCAGAAATAGATCCATTATTGATTGTGCAAGAACACTGATGATTGAGAAAAACATCACTCAAACATTCTAGAGGGAAGCTGTCAGTACTGTTGTCTACACATTAAATAGAGTACAACTAAAGAAAGACACCAAGAAGACACCCTATGAGCTATGGTATGGTTACACACCCAATATAAGTTACTTCAGAATTTTTGGTAGTCAGTATTATATTTTGAAGGATAATAAAAATGGATAGCTTGACTCCAAAAGTGAAGAAGGTATCTTTCTAGGGTATTCCACCAAGAGTGAGGCTTATAAGTGTCTTAACAAGTCCTCTAACAAAATCATTGAAAGTGCAAATATCAGAATAGATGAATATGCAGAGAAAAATGATGAGGAAAGCATAAAAGAACCAGAAGACTATAACATGTTTTTTTACACTGAAGAACCTGACACTCTACCCAAGCAATAGTGTATCGCTCCTGAGCAACAAAATATTGCACTTGAGCATCAGGCTACAATTACCAAAAATAAGTAAAATACTCAAGATGATGTTCTAAGCGATGGAGATCAGAATGAAGGTCAAGATGATGATCAGAATGATGGAAAAAGAGCTAAACCAAAACTTTCCAAGTATGTCAGAAGACATCACCTACAGAACCAGATCATAGGAGACAAGAAAGCTGGAATAAGAATAAGAAGTAAGTCACTAAACATTAGATGTTTAATTTGTGATTTTAAGCCTAAATATGTTAATATTGCACTTGAAAATGAAGAATGGGTCAGTGCTATGAATGAGGAAATAGAATAGATTGAGAAGAACAAGACATGGACACTAGAACCAAGACCAAATGACAAGAATGTCATTGAAACCAAATGGTTATTCAGAAATAAGATGAATGAGAATGGAGAAATCACAAGAAACAAATCAAGGTTAGTATGAAAGGGGTATGCACAAGAAGAAGGTATTGATTATGGAGAAACCTTTGCACCTATTCCTAGACTAGAAGGAGTAAGAATCTTACTTTCTTATGTTGCATTCAAAGGATTCAAGGTATACCAGATGGATGTAAAATCTACATTCCTAAATGGAATACTGGAAGAAGAGGTATACATTGAACAACCAGAAGGGTTTATTGATCCAGATAGGAGGAACATGGTATGTAGACTACATAAAGCCTTGTATGGATTGAAACAAGAACCTAGAGCCTGGTGTGAAATACTTCACTCCTATCTCATAAGAATTGGATTTATAAGAACAAGTGAAAATAGCAATCTATATTTAAAAGAAGATTCTGAGGATAATATTTTGATTGCTCAAATATTTGTTGATGATATAATATTTGGGGGTAATGATATTTTATGTAAATCCTTTTCTAATGAAATGAGAAAAGAGTTTGAAATGTCTATGTTTAGGGAGATCAAATTCTTTCTTGGTCTACAAATTCTTCAACAAGATGCAGGCATATATATCACACAACCCAAATAAATCAAGGAAGTGTTGAAGATATTCAAGATGGAAGATGCCAAGCTAGTTGGAACACCTATGGAAACCAGATGTAAACTAGCAAAGGAAGATAAGTCAAATGAGGTAAATCAGACCCTATATAGATCAATGATTGGAAAACTAATGTATGTTGTTCATACCAGACTAGATATTGCACATGCAGTTGGAATAGTTGCAAGATTGTCTGCTAATCCCAAAGAATCACATATGACTATTGTCAAGACAATTCTGAGATATCTAAAGAACACCGAGGACTATGGCTTATGGTATAACAAGAAGGGAAATTTTGAGTTTCAAGTCTATACAGATGCAGATTGGGCTAGAAACCTAGATGACATGAAGAGCACAATAGGAGGAGCATTATTTATGGGTGATAGACCTTTCACATAGATTAGTAAGAAGCAAGGATGCATCTCACAGTCTACTTTAGAAGCTGAATATGTGGTTGCTGCTGCAAACTGCTCAAATATTGCATGGATCAAACAATCACTGCAAGGTATGAATATGAAGATTCTTGAACCAGTGATTATCTATTGTGATAATACCAATGCAATTAACATATCAAAGAATCTATTCATTCATGCTAAGACTAAGCATATTTCTATTAAGTATCATTACTTAAGAGAACAAGTACAAGCAAAAGAAGTGATACTGGAATATGTTCAATCAAAGCAACAATTAGCTAACATATTCACCAAGCCATTTCTGAAAGATACATTTGAGTACCTAAGAAAGAGACTAGGGGTCCAACCCCTATCCCTTAGTCAGTAAGCTAACTAGGAGATTACATCAACCTATACACAATCAGAAGATCATTCATGTTGATGCAAGCAAAGAGATGGACTGCAAAGATACATTTGTACACAACAAGGTTCAAATCTGCACCAAACACTAGAAAGTTGACAAAGGAAGATAAATCAAATGAAGTAAATCAGACCCTATATAGATCAATGATTGGAAAACTAATGTATGTTGTTCATACCAGACTAGATATAGCACATGCAGTTAGAGTAGTTGCAAGATTCTCTGCTAATCCCAAAGAATCACACATGAGTGTTGTCAAGATTATTCTAAGATATCTAAAGAACACCGAGGACTATGGCTTATGGTATAACAAAGGGGGAAAAATTGAGCTTCAAGTCTATACAGATGTTGATTGGGCTGGAAACCTAGATGATAGAAAGAGCACAACTGGGGGAGCATTCTTCATGGGTGACTGACTTGTCACATGGATTAGTAAGAAGCAAGGATGCATCTCACAGTCTACTGCAGAAGCAGAAATGTGGATGTTGCTACAAACTACTCAAATATTGCATGAATCAAACAATTACTGGAAGGTATGAATATGAAGATTCTTGAACCAGTGATTATCTATTGTGATAATACCAATGCAATAAACATATCAAAGAATCCATTCATGCATGCTAAGACTAAGCATATTGCTATCAAGTGTCATTACTTAAGAGAACAAGTGAAAGCAAAAGAAGTGATACTAGAATATGTTCAATCAAAGGAACAATTAGCTGACATATTTACCAACCCATTACCAAAAGATACATTTGAGTACCTGAGATAGAGACTAGGGGTCCAAACCTTATCTATTACTCAGTAAGTTGACTAGGAGATTGCATTTGCCTATACACAATTAGAAGATCATTCATGTTGATGAAAAAAAAGAAATGAACTGTAAAGATACATCTATACATAGCAAGGTTTAAATCTGCACCTACACCAGAGATATTTTGGCTAATATAGAGCTATGTTGCTGATGGAAAGGAAAATTCAAGGAGTATATTATAAAAAGGAGAAAGGATATAACTTTGGCATAATCAATGTTTACTTTAGCATTGTTGTCAAAGGGAGAGAGATTCGAAGGGAGAGATTATCCTGAGAAAATCCAAAGGAGAGAGATTATATATATACATATGAAATATCCATCAAAGGAAGAGAAGTATCATAAGAGAGAGATGTAACCTGTAAAGGAGAGAATATCAAAAGGGAAAGAAGTATCATGAGGGAGAGATGACTTATTGTTGTCAAATGAAAAAGAGATGATCAAGGAGAGGAACAGTCAAGGGACAACACAAACTAGAAATAGAAGCTTCTACATCTATCCAGTAAAGGGATTAAAGAATGAAGAAAGCACTCTGCAAGAAACAAAACTAAGTTATATGAGCTTACCGAGAGCCAGACATTTGTATTGGTTATAGAACTATAATCTTGGTAGTTTGATGAACTACAACTGATGTATTTCATATTGTAGTAGTAATAATATAGTATGATAATTTTGTGTGTTTCCATCAATGCCAAAGGGAGAGATTGATGAACATAACTAATTGAATGTTTGAAGATGTTAAGTTGATGATCACCGAAATGCAGAAAGTTAAATAAAGACATTAAATTAGGTAATGGATTGTATTTTCATTGATGTCAACTTGATATAATATGATTGGTTATATATGAAATTCTCAAACACTTCAAATAACCATAGAGATAAAGGTTATGCTTTCAATAATGCATAAAATTTTAGTATTCACAAAGTGACAATAGACACCAATGGACAGTGCACACCAACAGATAGAGAACCCTAAAAGGATGGTCATAGTGATGTCTGTTACCCAAATTTTCCTCATCTGGTAAATTTTGGCTATAGGAGGAGTAAATGAGGCTCCCACAAGGGTAGAGCCCAGCCTATGAAAATCTTTAAATTTTATGGTCTTAGTTGTGTCCTCTGCAATCTTTTCAGCTCTCTGGTTTTTCCTTGTTCATGAAAAATAGCCTAAGTATGCAAAAAGCCCTATGAATTTGGTATAAACCCTAGCTTCTTGGCCATGCCTTTCTATTTTCTCATTACCTTTTTGGGCCCCTTAGGTTCTTTAATTTCCACGTACATATTACTTTACCTTTAGTCTCCTAGTCGTGGGAAGGAAACAACATGTTCCATATCATCTAGTGATCCCAAGATTACCTTAGTCGCGTGGTCTCCATAAGGAAAGGAATATTCTCATTTGATCAGGAGACTCAGCAACAGTCATTGGATCATGTTAATTCTGAAGGTAGTCACCAGATCTCCAAATATGACTCAAGGTAAAGAAAAGGTATGGAGACCTCGCAACTTAATGTTTTTTTGTGACCATAAATGTAACCTGAGTTCGAGCAGGGTAAGGTTAAGTCCTTCTCAGTCAGGAGATATCATGATTAACTTTAGGGTTAGAAAATATTTATGAGACTTGGAGATTACTCAGTCACTGAGTCTCCATATTCTCCATGGTTAAGAATGGGTTAAGTCAAGATCAGTGTTGATGTCAGTGTTAGAGGTGACAAGGAAAGTGTAAACAAATCCAATGGGACACGTGTCTTAATGGGCCGGTGTTTTATATGCTTTCAGTCTCCAAGTCTCATGACCACAATAGAATATTCCATATTATCTCGCGACTTTGAGATTGCCTTCAGTCATCGAGTCTTATAAGGAAAGGGAATATTCCAAGGCTATTTAGAGACTTCCTGACGGCCGTTGATCTTGATCTGATCCTGTGGTGGTCGCTTGATCTCGTAATGAAATCATGGTTAGGTGAAGGATTTAGCAACTTCAAGACATAAAGGATTCAGTTCACCATGGTTAAAAGATGAGTCAAAGATAAGTGAAGGTCCTCAGTCAGTGCAAAGGTAATCTTCGTGCAAGTTTGAAGGGATCGGATGATTGGCGTTTTGGCTTGAATAAAATATGTAGTTTGTTTAATGTATGAGGAAATGCACCATGATGCCACATGTTCTTGATCTGATCTTTTGGTAGTCACAGTGTCTCTCAATGAACCCAGAGTTTAAAAAAAAATCTCACGACTTGGAGACTGAGGCAAATTGAAGACCCAAGGTTAAGGGTTAGTCTGATGCGGGTTAAAGATGGTTTAAGGCAACGAATATAAGATGAAGATCAACGGCTATGTTTTAAACAAGAGATAAGGTATTTTTAGATTTGTTGATACAGAGATCTGTGGCTTCTTTGACCGTTAAAGGTTTAAATATTCAAAAATATGAATATATGATTCTCAGAGTTCATGGCGGTGGCGTGATTTCTCAAGTTGCAGATGGAGATGGGTCGAGCCGACTTCTCAGAGCTACATTTATGGTGATAGGAAAGATATTCAAAGCTATATCAGATTGAACATAATATTTTTGTGGCATTGATGAGCAGAATTGAAAGTATTAGGGTTTCTGATTATTCTATTAAAAATGTATTAAAACCCTAGTTCTAGAATTGGATTGTCTCCTGAGCCTGCGTGCTAGAGGAGTAGTATATATAAGTTAGTTTCAGAGCTTTTAGATTAGATTTTTCCAGCTAGTGTAAGATTTTTGTGGCATTTTATCTACCCCTAAGTTTTCATGTGTTAGTTATCTCATTGAATTGCAAATATTGCAAAGGCTTTTTGTAACATTCTTTTTGTCCCTGGGTCTTCTTGTTTGTACATCTCTTACTGGAATATAATACATAGATTGGTATTGGAATGAACTTGGAGTTCCTAAGCCCTCTTTCTTTCTGCAATATTGTGCACTACTGTGGATGATCTAATTTAGATGATTTTGTGGATATTCTTCAGTCCTTGTCATTTTGTCTTATTCATGTGCCTGATTGCAGAAGTGGATGTTTGTTTGTAGGTCATAGTCTATGTCTATTTATAGTGAATATTCTATTGTTTGTGAAATCATCTCTCTCCCTGAATAGCCTCTGTTTATCTCAGACCTCTCTATGAAATACTTATGCAAGCCTATCTAGAAAGTTGTGTTCTATTATATTCAAGTCCTCTTTCTAAGATTGGTTGATGTGTTGTAATTCAGAAAATTACCTTCGGTGTATCACCTAGTAGGATAGTTTGATTATCAGTCATTTCCCTTTCAAAATTCCTTCTATCCCTCTTCCTATCCAGTTTAATTTCATGTTAAGAATCAAATTTAGGTGATTATCCAAGAGGAACTAGCCTAGAACCTGGAGGTCTCATTTCAGTTAGCAAAGGTCCCATAACCTGAAAATGATTCCCATGTTATACTAGATTATCAAGACTACAAGAGCTTAACCTAGGGTGCAAAATTTAGTGTATAACAATGCCCGATCAAGAAACTCGACAAGCATTACCAAAGAGAAGAATCACAAGAATTATCGACGGATAGAACTTCATAGTGTTACCCAGTGGACAGACAACCCTGACGGAGATACCCAAGGAGAAATAGAGTGTTGACCAAATCCAACAAGGAATTAAAACACCGAAAAGAACTAAAGTTCAAAAATGACAAAAGACTTAGCTGGATAGAGCTAAAGGAGTTAACTGGTTGTTAACCTTGTTTTCATCAAGAATTTTCAAGCTAGAGATAAGAGAGAGTTTTAAATAAATTTTATTACAGTTGACAAGAAGATATCTACGAGATAAAATACGAGTAAAGCTTTAAAGCAAGATTTTCTAGAATTGCGGATCACGCCAAGAACAAGAAAGTCAAGAAATGAGAAACGGTGAAATCATGTCTATAAAGAGAAAATCTAATTCATTATGAATTAGGGGAGTTAATAGAGAAGAGGATGCTAAAGAGAAACTGACGAAGAACAACTTCATATAGTCCTAATCAATCAAGTTGAAGAACAAAGCTATAATTTTGCGGAAACCAAGAAATAGAGAAGCACAGCATCACCGAGCAGAAAGAAGTGGAGAAAAGGTATTGAAAAGATACATTGATGAGAAAGGTATTATGAGCTTACAATAGATCTGAAAATTTGGAAGTCTATAGTTGTATATGTGAACAAATCATTTACAGTTTCAATTTAACCATTGGATCAGAAAGTCTCTTAACTGAGCAGGACTTAACAATCTTTTCTATATTGAGATACATCCCAAGGAGTATCAAAAAGCTTGATCATGAAGATAGAATGAGATGTCAGATACCATTTGACAAACTACACTGGGTTTGGTCATAAAAGGTAGAATAGAGATGCCAGATATCAAGTGACAAACTATTCTATTTAAATCCTTTAACAAGGCCACACCTAACAATGTGTTTGTAACCTTTAACAGGGTTGGCTCTTCACCGAGCTCACTTCAAAAGAGTGAAAATTTTGGGCTATCAGTCCCAAGTGGTTTTTCCCTTACCAGAGTTTCCACGTTAAAAATCCATGTGTCAAATGTGTTTATGAGTCATTACTTTAGTGTTTTACATTACACAACTAAATATGGATTGATCAGTATAAACTAAGTAATTTACTGTATTTCGGTAAATGAAAGACTGTTAATCAGTAAACAATAAGAATAAGGTTTAACAGTGAACTCTGAGCAGTAGTTATTTGTTGAGATTATTTCAAGGCATTCATCTTCTAGGACTGAAGATAACTAGAGGCTTAATAATGTGGTACTAAGTTTTTGGGCTAAGTTATTGGAATATTTTTGAGGCCACTGATTCACCCCCCCNTCCCCCCCCCCCCCCCCCCCCCCGCTCTCAGTTATTCTAATAGTTTTTTTCATCAACTTTTCATGTTGACAGGCCTAAGTCACTTAAACCAACCCAATTGTTGTTGAAGTCTATTCAGGAGGTCCAAAGGTTGTCTGAGGACATTATTAAAAGAATAAGAGAGTTGATAAGTATTTGTAATGGAATGCATGATACTCTATTGCCTAAAATTATAGATAAGGATGGAAACCTGAAACCATTACAAATATGGAAGGAGCAGGCAGAAAAGATCATCAACTCTCAGGTTGGTTCCATTTGTGAAGAATTTGAAATAGATATACTAGAAAACAACATGGACAAAATAATCTACATTGGCACATTCTTTGATACTTTTTAAAAGGAATCCAACCAAGTTGTTGTCAAGTACTGTAACCACCTGAATTTGGTATGTTCCGACTATAGACCCTATTTTCTCTAAGTGTGATCATACCCCCAATTACGTCATGACAATGTTACTTTGGCATAATTCATTTTTAAGTCAAATTTAATGTCCTAGGTGATTTTTATCACTAAATTATATTAACTATTATAGCCATATGATTCAAATAAATTTTAAACCAATTAAATCAAATCAAATTCAAACATGGCTATAGTATTTAATTATAAAAGAATTAAATAAATCCCTAAATCAATTACCCACTTGCAAAATAACAAATTCCCGTAGCCTATTTAATTTAATTAAAGTGGCTATAGTCCCCTAATTATTAAAAAGCAATTAAATTTTTTAAATAATTAAATTCCTATTTTTGAATGAATTAAATAAGTTTAATTCATTTAATTAATATTCTCCTAAACCCCAACCTAACCTATCTCAACCACTTCTAACTTGGGTTCCAACCCATCTCAACCCATTCCACCCTTGCTAATCTAATCCTAATTCTAAATTCTACCCTAACCCACCTCCTAATATTGTCACATTCCATTAAGGAATGATTAACAACTCAACCCACTTGAGAAAGTCAACTTTCTCAAGCATGACTTTCTTAAGGGACCAACTTGCCAAGCTGAGTCTTACACCCTCCCCATGCTTCTTTAAGGCTTTCATTAATGCCTCAATAATGAAGATGCCTTAAGCCTATGTCTCCTCCATGCCTCATTAATTCTCAAGGCATTAATGGCTCTTACACCACCATTAATGAGTCTCTCAACTCATTGATGGGCCTTGTCTCCCCTCTCTCTCTCTCATTCTTCTATAAATAGAAGCCATTTTTTAGAGCAAATAAGCCTTCATCTCATATTAAAAATGCATTGTTATGTTGTTATATTTAACTTAGACTCATATTTCATTTCATAGTTCATGCATATGCATTGTTATTATCTCCATTCTTAGAGCTAGAATGCATGCTTTCTCATCATTTAGCTTGTTTTAAACTAAAAATTTTCATGCTAAGTCATATATGTCACTGATAGTAGCATAATCTGAGGGCTATTATGTTACCAATCACACTCTTCTTAGTTAGAAGGCAATAGGTTGATATTAGTTGGTTTTACATGCTTATCTAACCTTTTTGAGCTAATGCAATGATCTATTGAAGTGTTGTGTCTCTCTTATTAGGTACAAAATATACACACACATTTTTGGCGCCCACCGTGGGGCTCGATTTTCAACTTGGCCTCATTTTTCAACACTTTTTCACTAATTTGCATGCTCAAAATTCTATTACAGGATCATTTTTGACCATTCAAGATCGCATCTGGGATACGCCCTCACACCACGAAAAATGAGGCTCACATCTGGGATTCCCTAGGTCATTTTCAGTTTTGGCTCACATATGGTAAGCATGGGATTTCATCTAGTAAGGAAGCTCGCATACAGTATGTTGCATCGCATTTAGTAAAATTTTAGGCTCGCATTTGGTTAGAAAGTTTGTGCATTTCGTTTGCCTAACCCTAACATTTTGACAAGTTGTTTTTTTGGTGTCTTGCAGCCTAACAAGTGTTTGCAGGGTTTTCTTGAAGGTTTTTGTGGGAGTTAAGATAAACAGATACTAACTTGGTTTTTCAAGTTACCCACCCCCCCCCATCTTGACTTCTATTTTCCTTTCTTTTAAAATTAAGATACATATTCCAATCTATCACTAAACTGACTAGAGGATTATGCTCTTTTCCTTTTAAGGAAAATCAGAAACGCATACATCAGTTTATGGATTGAATGGAATTTGGAGTTAACGGAACAAGCAAACACATCATTTAATTCAATTTAGAAACAGTAAATGAACAGCACAAATCACTAAATATTGTAGTTCAAAGAACAAGTTCAATCGTATAATTTCTTTTGGAATCAAAAATTGAACAAGCAAGTCATTAAATATTGTGGTTAATTGAACAAGGCAACTTTCCTTTTCAAGCATCGTGTTTTCCTTAAAATAGGAACAACTAAATCAAGCTCAACATAGCTTGAAGGAATGAACTTTGCTTTACGTGTTTTGGGATAAAACAGTTTAGATTAGGAGAGTATGCTCTTCTTCTTCAGAAGAATCAGAAATCTAAACATCCAAAGCTCGCCAATCCTGGTTACATATATTTAAACAATAGAGGGCTTTCCAATTGAGGAAAAAATCTCCTGGGAATGACCCAAGTGAGGATAGTTTTTACGCCAACCCTTCCAACTCACTATAAATAGTTGTTTCCTTGTAGGCTAAAGCCTCGAAAGATGGAACTGGTTTTGTTCTTGGAATTTTGACATCATTCCTTGAACATATATGGGTATATGTAGAGTGGAGCCACTTGAATCTTGCTTGCGAGACTACATATATTTGGGTACTCATAGGGCTATACGCCTAAATTTTGCCTTGTGTAATTCTATGGGGGATAATTTTGAACAGATTGCCCAGTAATCTACAACAACTTCAACTGAAAGAATTCTTGATTCATCCCCAAAAGGGTGATAATCTTTGTGCAAGGAAAAAAGTAATTTCCCCAAGACACTCATCATATTGTGCCCTCACTTGCATTTGGAGTCAGCTAATATAGCATCATGACTGGAGCCATTGCGTGCTTGGTGATGGCTGTATTATGATTAGCATTTGAGTGTGTACCTGAGTCAACGAGCAAAGATTTTCATCCTCCACCTAGAGAATAGGAAAAGATGAGTGTTTGTTTCACCCTCCTAACAATGCAAATTGTTTTACGTGTTCAAAAGATCATTAAAAAGATAAGCTCCTCAAAACAATCAACAAATTTTAAACCCTGGAGTACAATTATTTCTCACACATTATGACCCCTCCTAAATGAAATCTGGAAATAAGCAACTTCACGTACTTCAAAATAAACTTTTTAGAACTGACCAAAATTGACAAAAACATCATAAGATCGCATCCTGTATTTCTCGAGTTGCATGCAGTATTTAGGATCGCATTTGGTATTCTGGATCACATTTAGTCAGCACACAGTCGCATCCAAATTCTAGGATCGCATCTGGTACCATTAGAAGCTCGTATCTGGGAGCTCGCATTCAGGTCAGTGGGTACTTATAGGATTTTTTCTTAGAAAGTCTCAGTTGATTAGGATACCCTTTTTGCTCTTTAGCTGGTTCCTGTTATCTCTTCTGGTCTCCCTATTGTAATTTCAAAACACTTTCAAAACGTCCACCTTGCATGCCTAGTCAGTCTTTCACAATCATTTCCATACGTGTGGTCTACCTGTTTCCTACCAACAACTTGGTTCCCAACTCACTGTAAGGGAATTATAACCCTCTACTGCTGGAATCATTTACATCCACCAACAACAAACACTTACTTTTACCTAGACATGCCCACTTGAACAATCTGAAACTCTCACTTGCACTATTGGGAAACATTAAAAAAGTTGAGAAATAACTTCATGGTTGACACAAGACGCAACAAGTATGCATCTAAAGGATCGAAAGTGCCTCCTAAAACACCACACTTTCAAAGAGAAGCTTCTCGTAGTTCCCTTCTCGATCTAGATTCCCCTCAAATAGATAATGATACTCACAGATTGAGTGAGGCCTTTGAGGACTATAAAAATGGCAAACACCAAAAGCCCGAAGACACAAATGAGGAGGAAGGACCCAAATCTGAACATGGCCCATTTGGATCAGATAGTGAAGGGGAGATCCCCGAAGATGAATACGAAAAACTCAAACAAAGTAAACGGATCCACAAGCTATTGGAACGGATAATTAATGACGATAAAGAAAAATAATTCCTCCATCTAGCATCCACAGGTGTCAAATTACCCAAGGATTATGATGTAGAAAAGCTCAAGGAAAAGGAGGTACCAAACCCAATATCTATTCTCACCAAACAACTCAATTTGATGCAAACAGAGCTCACAAATCTCAAATAGGAGAAGGAGAAACCTAAAACAAAATACTCTTTGGATGCCATTTGTCCATTTCCTTTTGACAAGAGTATCACTATGGTCCTGTTTCCTCCCAACGTGGCAAGACCAAAGTACGACAAGTACACGGGAGAAATTGACCCACATGATCATGTAAGGGAATTTTGTGCTCTGAGCATAGAATACATGCACAAACCCACATACCTCATCCAGCTATTTCCAAGAAGTCTAGGAGGTAATGTCATGGAGTGGTTCTCAAAACTAAACCCTAAGGTCAAGACATTTGAGGAGTTGATCCAACGATTCATTCAACATTACTCTTACAATATCCAACATGATGTAACTATGATGGACCTATGTAACACAAAATAATGAACTGGAGAATCATTCACACACTTCCTCCAAAGATGGAGGAAGATTTTTGCACGCTATTCAAGGGTCATTCCCAAAATAGAGAAAATGGAAATCTTCGTTAATAATCTAGTGCCTGAATTGAACTATGCTCTACAAATGTAAGACTCTCCTAGCTTCGATAGAATGATTAAAAATTCCCTCTGTATTGAGGAAGTCATGGTCAAAAGGGGTGAGATCACCCTTCAAAATGAAAACAAAACCAACAACTCCAACTCCAAGCCTAAATGGTGGAAACAAAACAAGAATGTTGTTAATGACGGAGTAGTTGATGCCTCTAACATTAATCCTAAACCTGAGGTATTTAATCTAACCAATGGTATGCAAGCAAAAAAAGATGCTAAGGTAACACCTCCCATCCTCAAAGAAAACAATGATAACAACAAGGAATGAACATGGACTTCGAAACCCCAAAGAACATTCACTCCTTTGGGGGAGCCTCTTGAGACTATTCTAAAAACATTGTTGGATAACAAAGTTCTTATGATTCCCGATTCTAAACCGTGGGAACCAATGGTCAAACCCAGATGGTGGGATGATAATTCCTATTGTGTCTTCCACAAAAAAAAGGGACACAAGACTAATAATTGTCTCAAACTTAAGCATGTCATCCAAGACCTCATCAAAGGAGGTAAGATCAAAGTAGATGGACATACTACAAATGAGGATCATACACCATTCAACAAACCCTTTCCTAATTATAATCAAGGATAGACATCTAAAGGGATGGGTAATGAGGTACACTACTCCTATTACAAAAATGACAATGTGATTAATATGCTTGACATTAGAACTGAATCCATCAATGTGGTCATAATTAAAGGTGTCTCAACCCACTCAAATGCTATAACACAGAGCCAAGCACAGGTTATAATCAAAAGACCTCCAAAACTAACATCAATGTCAACATCCAAGGTTCCTATTGTAACTATTCCTAAACCAGCAGCAAAACACATGCTCACTATCTCCGGAGAAAAATATGACTTGGTAGACCAATTGCAACGAACCTCTACCAAAATTTCCATTTTTGAGTTGCTCAAGATATCCACGGTACATAGGGAAATCCTAGAACAAGCTCTACACGCTGCTAATGTTCCAAAAGATATTGATATAGACAAGTTTCAAGTGATGGTCAATCACATCTCAGCACCACATTACCTCTCCTTTTCTGAAGAGGATGACAAGTCATTGACCCATCCACACAATCAACCCCTCCATATCGAAGTCCTTATTCATAAATCCTGTGTTAGACGCGTGTTGATAGATGGAGGCGCAGAATTAAATATCTGTACACTGGATCTAATCAAGAGACTAGGTCTCTCAGAACAAACAATACTCTAGAAATAAGATAACCATCAAATCTTATGATGAGGAAGAAAGATCCTCCAAAGGTCTTATTGTTCTACCTATCAGAATCGGACCAATTGAGAGGAACATCATATGTCAAGTTCTAGATTTACCATTGGCCTACAATATCCTACTAGGGATACCATAGATTCATGAAATGCAAGTTGTACCATCCACTTAC
Source organism: Thuja plicata (assembly GCA_018584345.1). Lineage (NCBI taxonomy): Eukaryota > Viridiplantae > Streptophyta > Pinopsida > Cupressales > Cupressaceae > Thuja > Thuja plicata. The sequence continues at coordinate 5,524,870 of MU227491.1, read as the reverse complement.
CACCAATGCATAAAATTCCCACATAATGGTGTGGAAGTGACAATTCCTGTTGATACTAACTACACTTGCAACAATATCAAAGTAGGTAGCATGATCCAGCACAACAAAGAAGCTATGGATATAGTTTCTCCTTAAACTACCAATGACATGGTTATGACGAGTTTTAGCAAAACCTTGAAACTTGAAGAAACAGGTATGGGAGAGTACATGCTAGACCTAACTCCCTCACTGACAGAACTTCTAGTGTTACTGAGATCCTACAGAAAACCTTCATTGACATTCACACCCATAGCATCCAAAGAGCCAGAAGTACACAAAGCAACTAGCATGATAAAGGCATCCACATCTTCTTCAAATAACACAGAAGAACAGGCAGTCTTGGATTGGCTTTACAAAGGTGAACTGGTGGAATCTGACGTCAAACATGTAAAGATATCCCCAGAACAGTATGGAAAGGGATATGATTTCCTCACACAAATGGGTTACAAAGGAAAGGGACCTCTAAATGACATAGGACGAGGGCTTTTTGAACCTATACCCATGGAGTTCTGCAACACCAAAGATAAAATAGGACTTGGTTTTAATACTCAATCTGACAAACCTACTTAAAAAGATAGCCCAGTCTCTGATAAAGGGAGCGATGAAATAGATGAGATAGTACTAGAACCATGGCCTTATGAAAGATTATTACATGTTGCTACAAATAATCTTTCATATCAAGGAGAACGCTATGTACCTAGCTTTGAGGTACCATAAGATCTTCACACCCCTTTTCTAGCACAACCTCCCATTCAAGATGTAGGAGACACCATAGTAACACTCACTCAAGAGATACCCCGGCCATAGAATTTACATACTAACTAGGGGCAAGTGGTCACAATTTCACATGTCCTTGATCTACCCCACTTTGATCTACAAATAGCTAATCGAGTACATCAGATAACCATTGCTGAATACTTAAACAGGCCTACTGATGATGTCAAAAACTCTCATGACTATGCATGGGATCAGCTATCTATTGCCTCTTAAGATATTGGAATAGATACAATTCACATGTTTGCGGCTCTCGTAGCTCCTAGTAAACAATTTGACACTCCTCTCAATGATACTGATCCTCCTGAAGCAGAAGAAGAGTTCCTTTCCCCGATCATTGATGAAGACACAAGTCTAGAAGAATTTCATAGGCTACAAGCAAGAAGCCTCCTTTTACGGAGAGATGACAATGAGATTTCTACTGATGAGTCACTAGAGTTTGGTCCACATATGACTGACAATGACCCTTTTAACGATGATCTCACTCTTATTGATCTAAATATTGAAGAAATTAACTTAACAGATCATGTCATGTTAGTTAATAGTCTTGATGCTAACACGATATTGTCCTTCCCAGAATTTGATTCTCTAACATTAGTACTTCCATACCTAATTGATTCGACTAAAACAAATCCTACTCCTATCCTCAAATTTTTCAATCACCACACCCTAGCTTGTTATCTCAATGCTTGTGAACCTTACCCATCTTCCACCAATGCAAGGAGCGAGAACATGTCACAAGAGGATATCAGGTTTCTTAGTCAAAAAATAAAAAATAAAAAGAAGAAGTGGACTGACGGTGAAAACCACTCTGTGGTAGTATCAGATCCCAAAATAGTAAAGAAAAAAGACATATACAATGGTGAAAACCTCTTCGAGGTGCCAAAGGATGAGACTCTTGATATCCTCCCGAAACACTTTCAAGAAATATCTTCGGTATTGATTGAACTAACACAGCCAGTAAACTTGGGCACTGTTGAAAATCCTCAAATAGTTCATCTGGCACAATCTTTATCAGAAGAAGAGAAGGTACAGTTCACAGAGTTCCTAAAAGAGAAGAAGATTAACTTTGCGTGGCCTTATACTAATATGCCAGGGCTAGATCCTAATCTCATCATGCACCACTTGTCTATAGCTACCGGGATCAAGCCCGTAAAACACAAACTCAGAAAACTGCATCCTCATGTTGCATTATTGGTAAAATCAGGGATAGAAAAGTTGTTAAAAGATAGATTTATTCGAGTCATTGCCTATGCAAGGTGGATCTCCAATGTGGTCCCCATTTCTAAATCTGATCAATCTATCAGGATGTGTACGGACCTCAGAGACCTAAACAAAGCATGTCTGAAAGATGACTTCCCTCTACCAAACATTGACATGATCATAGATCTTACAGCAGGCCTTTAGATGTATTCATTAATGGATGGATTCTTGGGCTATAATAAAATCAAGATCCCTCCTGAGGATCAAGAGAAAACTGCATTCACATGCGCATAGGGGACCTTTTGCTGGAATGTCATGCCTTTCAGGTTAAATAATGTCGGTGTAACATATCAAAGAGCCATGACAACAATATTCCATGACATGATGCACAAGAACATGCAGGACTATGTAGATGACACGTTGGCTAAATCCAAGGAGAGAGGTAGTCACATTGCTGACCTAAGAAAGATATTGGATCGAATGGAACAATTCCAACTTAGGCTCAACCCAAAGAAATGTGCCTTTGGGGTCCAATCAGGGAAGCTCCTAGGATTCATAGTATCCGCGAAGGGAATCGAGGTAGATCCTGCAAAGGTGAAGGCTATTCTAGAGAAGAATCCTCCACAAAACATCAGTCAAATGAGGACACTACAAGGGAGACTTTAGTCCATCAGGAGATTCATGTCCCAACTTGCAGATAAGGCACAACCCTTTACTAAGATACTACATAAAGGGGTTACCTTCAAATGGGATGAACACTGTGAAGCCAACTTCAGATAATTCAAGGGGTACCTGGCTGCTCTACCTATTCTTATGGCACCCATTCATGGAAAACCCTTACTCCTATACATTTAAGCTACAACTACATCCCTAGGAGTATTACTAGCACAAGAAGATGAAACAAAGAAAGAACGAGCTATCTACTACATTAGTAGAACACTAGTCACTTATGAGCTCAATTATAGCATTATTGAAAAAGCATGCTTAGCAGTCGCCTTCACATCACAAAAATTGAGACACTACATGCTCTCTCATACAGTGAAGCTCATTTCTAAAATCGATCCTCTAAAGTATCTTTTGAGCATAAAAGCATTAACAGGACGTTTGGCAAAATGGGTCCTAATTCTAAGTGAGTTTGACATTGAATATGTAGAACGGAGAGCTATCAAGGGATAGGTACTTGTAGATCAATTGGTTGATTCACCCCTCCAGGATGATGAACCTTTTCTAATTGAATTCCCTAATGAAACAATTGTTACCCAAATTTTTTGCATGTAGGATAGTAGTCATTACAGTCAAAAAATTTGCATAAATAGACATCTTTTTAACATTACTATTTAGCCAATGCAGATGAATACATTACTATTACATTCATATTATCATATTTTATTTCTACTCTAAGTTTTGATCAAATTCACACTTTCATATTTATAAACGATCATTACATTGTGCATTCATACTGAACGTAATAAACAAGTGTTCTTTCAAGGTCACATCTTGCATACTGAAACTTAAGAGGACATATCCAGAAAAGAAAGTAAAAGAGAAGCATGATGAAGTCTAGGGATCTATGTATTTCCTTTAAGAGGTCTTCTAGTTTCTGGAGTTGTTCATCTGCATCATCTAATGTCTTGGTGGTCTAGGTCTTGTCTTTGTCTGTCCTGCATCATAGGTCTTCTGTTGTTCATGTTTCCTGCAACATCATGGTGGAAAATATGTTAGGTCCAATTGGATCTAAGCAATACATAAAATCCTAAAAGACACCATGCACCAATTAAACTCCCTGAACTGCATATTTACTGATGACATCAATGTGATAGAAAGATATGCATTTACATTGACAAAAATAATAACATAAAAAAGACAATCTTTATGAAACCCTTTGCTGTATTTAAAAGATGAGTGAGTGTCACGAGTCCGTGCACGAACTTCACTAACATGAGCAAGTGTTCAAATTGTACAAGACAAGTTATGTGTGTGCAGGAGAGAGAAGAGATGCAGAACAAGTTGAGATGCTATTGAAAGTGCCAAAATTACAAACAGTCAAGATCAAATCACAGAGTGTAGTTTCATGAATATTGGTACAATATATCTTTGCTGATTCAAAAGTACAAATTCAACAATATCACTATTGATACTGGTATGTAGAAGATGAGAAAGATTCAGTGCAGTCAAAAGATCACATTATGCATATGAAGATGCAGTTTTTAGTGCATATGTAAGAGTGAAAAGCAAATGATATTGTTATTATCATCAGAAGATTATGCATATATGGTAAATCAAG
>MU227491.1:5493779-5507209 GCA_018584345.1 Thuja plicata | reverse complement strand
ACACCCTCCCCATGCTTCTTTAAGGCTTTCATTAATGCCTCATTAATGAAGATGCCTTAAGCCTATGTCTCCTCCATGCCTCATTAATGCTCAGGGAATTAATGGCTCTTACACCACCATTAATGAGTCCCTCAACTCATTAATGGGCCTTGTCTCCCCTCTCTCTCTCTCATTCTTCTATAAATAGAAGCCATTTTTGAGAGAAAATAAGCCTTCATCTCATATTGTAAATGCATTGTTATGTTGTTAGATTTCACTTAGACTCGTAGTTCATGCATATGCATTGTTATTATCTCCATTCTTAGAGCTAGAATGTATGCTTTCTCAACATTTAGCTTGTTTTAAACTAAAATCCTTCATGCTAAGTCATATATGTCACTGATAGTAGCATAATCTGAGGGCTATTATGTTACCAATCACACTATTCTTAGTTAGAAGGCAATAGGTCAATATTAGTTGGTTTTACATGCTTATCTAACCTTTTTGAGCTAATGCAATGATCTATTGAAGTGTTGTGTCTCTCTTATCAAGTACAAAATATACACACACAAGTACAACCTATACAAAGAAAAGGTTGATGAATTCATGGGTTTCAATTGGCCAATAGATGAAAAATATGTTGAATGGGTTAAGACGTATTTGAATGAAGAATAAAAGGTAAGAAGTTAGCTAACTAACTTTTCGGTATGAATATCTAGCGAATAATTTTAGTGTTTTATGAAGAGGTTACCTTTTTGGAAGTACAAGTTTACAATAGCATGGGCTCAGAAAAGATCTTCATCGACAAATAAAAGGCAGGATAAGTGTAAGGAACATATTGTTAAAGACAAAAGACATTTTGTGTAAAGATCTTTTGTAACAAATCAAGTTGTCCAATGGACAAAGTGACATGTTTTTTCTCTTGCTTGAAGCTTTTTTTCTCCCTTATTTCTATAAAAGGGAATTCAAGGCCAGTATAAAGGGTTCCAATTTTAGGTAAAAAAATCTCGGTCTAGAGTGTCGGTCCCAAGTAAAGTCTAGGTGAAATATTGATCTTATTGTAAAATATTTTACAGAGAAAATTGAAGGGTTTTGTGTTAAATTTTTGCAAGTTTTGAATACATGAATTATAAAATGTTGTATGACAGATATAGAAATTGAATATAAAATGAAAAATACAAATCTGATACAATTCTTTCTTGTGTACAAGTTTTAAGAATTTTTTAGTAAAGTAGTATCAAAGGTTTTATTTTATTCAATGCAATGTTGTGATGTATATTTCATTCATGCTTTGGTCTAATGGATCAATTAAATGCTTAAATATATTTACATATTTTTAGATTTTGTGAAAGGATTTTGATAAGAAGTTTGGGTTGGGGTTGCTGTTGATATATATTGTAATGCAATATATTATTAGATTGTAGAGTTATTTTAGTGAATTTATGTTATATTGCAGTTTTATTGCTTATGATCAATACCCAATAGAATGAGTCACTAATCAGTGTTGTAGTGTTTTACTCATATTGTGGTGTTCAATTTCATCCTAATTTGATACAAAATTGTTAAATCATGTAGAATCTTCATATTTTATGTATGTCATAAAATGTTGTTTTTAGCTCATGTTCCAATAGGAAGAGGATCATTGGGAATTAGCCATTTCATAGCACTCTCCCTCTTTGTTGAGATTGTATATGAGATTATATGTTTTGTTTTGATGTTATTTACAAGTGTGGTACAAAGATTGTAAATGCATTAAGGGATCACCCTCCCAGGTTTTGTAGAGCCCAAAGTGTGGAAGGGTTTGTTTGATCCTTGTCAGTTGGTCCAAGTCCTAGAGATTATTATTAATTGGAGTTGTCTTTTCCATAGATAATTGAAGGATCAACTTGGTTTCTATTTTGTACTGTAAGCCCTTTTCAAGACTCCAACACATTACAATATATAAACAATTTTAGAGAAGGGATCACATAATTTTAGAAAATAAATTGTACAACGTGAGTATTATTAAGTAATCAATTAATGAGTTATATTATAGGAAACTTTGACATATGAAAGAGTGTGTTTGTATATGTCCTAATTGATTATGGCTCACATAATCCTTATTGAGTCCCCATGTATAAGTAATGTAATATAGGTCGGTCTTATTCATGAGCACTGAAAGAGATGATCAAAGGATAATAAGTAATTCATTTTAAAATGTCCCCGCATTTAAGAAGCATTAATTACTTATCTTGAAGATTGTGGAGGGTCAAAAGAGAGATTTTTTCTATAAATTGACCTGTAGTGAAGCAATTTGTATCTCATTCCTATCGACTATCCTTCCCTCTCTTTTGTTTTTGCATATTTTGTGATCGATTCCCCTATTTAGCTAGTGTGTGGTAAGTAGCAGGTGGCCTCCATTGGGGCAATAAAGAAGACGAGGTTGAAAACAATAATGAAGTACTCTCATGGGTACATTATGCATGGTTTGAGAAGAATACTTGATGGGGACTTTCTTGAATTGGACCAATGATATCATGTGAACATCGATATTACTACCATATTTTTTGCTACCATTCTGGTGATTAGGGATTTGAAGGTGTCTGTCAAGATGGTGTGAAGGGAAGTTTTTAAGGAGTGTCTTTTGGGATATTTGGATGTGGTGGCTCCTAATGTGGATGAACACATAAAAATTCTTTTCCCCCATGACTGATTTAAAAATTGTAGAGAGATTCCAAAATGGTTGATATTCACAGTCTGTAATTAGAGATCATTTGACTTGATAATTCCTTCAATAGTAAAGAGTGTGGACTTTCTACAAAATTTTATTGGTTTTAAAGTGTAGGATGGAAAATATTAGTGGGAAAACTATAAAAGAGATTAGGGCCTAGAAAGCGATAAAGATGATGGGGATAGGGGAACCCTGATTTATGAACAAATGTCCAACAATGAAACTACTCCTAGGACAAGTGATGGTGGTGTGAGTTGACGGTTGTGGTAGTTGTTCATGTGACTATTTGTTTTCACTATACTAGTATTCGGTTGCATGGAATAGGCTTCTGATAATATAAAGCTATACTATAGTGTTCATTGGGGGTGATAGCCAAAATTTACCTTCTTTTTATCTACCAAGTTTGATGGCATCTCAAGCCAATTTCAACCTAATATAATCATCTATTTAAATCCTTTTTTATTAATATAATTTCCAAGAAATTTTTTAAAGAATTACTCCTTTGTATATTTATTCTTGATGTATTTATTCAATCATTCTGCCAAGTATGCCTTTCCAATTGGAACTATTAATATTAGGGTTTAACCTCCAATATTAGGGTTTGAAATTAACTATGAAAATTAGTGTTTCACTACTAAAAGTAGGGTTTAAAAATTAATATTATCATTAGAATTTACATTTATCTACAAGAACAATTTGATGACAGAATTTGAAAGACTGGGTATTTAGAATATAAAAGTTTATAAATCCTAATACTAGAAGTGAATCTGAAACTATAATGTTAACTTAGTAAACCCTAATATCAATTGTGGAACATTGAATTGAATGGTAATATGAAAACCCTAAAATTACAAATGACTTATAAACTCTAATATTAGAAGTTATGAATAGTGAAATTGAACATATTTCATAGTCGATAAAGAATATAAAAATCGCGAGATCTTGTAACGAATATTAACAAAATTGCTTAAAAAGGGAATATTTACAATGCCATGAAAATACCAGAGAATCTTAAACAGAAGAGTACATTTCCATTTTAGATAGACGTGTGTTTATGAAAATAGATTGTAGTGTTCATAAACACAAATTTGCTAAAAAATTCTGAGAAAAAAAACCCACAAAAACATATTCGGGTATAATGTACAAAACAAGAACCCACAAATGTAGAGCACATTAGCGTTACAAAATATATATATTTTTAAACAAAACTAGAAAAATTTAAAAAAAATAGATAATAGAGGGCCTTCATGAGGAATAATCCTCACCTGGGTCGCATTCAACAAGCACCCACAAATGTAGACAACATTGTAGTTATGGGTAACTTAAAATGAAGGTATAACATGAAAACAATTGAAATGCCCAATACGACCATGCCCAAAATGGAAAATAAAGGCCTTAGTAAGGATTAATCCTCAACTGGGTCAAATATTTGGCATCTAATTGCACAAACATCATCCTCTATGTCATGGCCTTTGAAAAATCCTACATAGTCCTACAAGAAAAAAGTGTGAGGAATCAATGCAGCAATGTTGATAGTTTTCAACTAAACCATGCAAAAAATACTAGTGAATGGAGACTCTACTCATATACCTCAAAGTAGGATGTAAGAATGGGATGTAAAGATAATTATTAATAAATGGGATTATTTTCATTGCCAAATACATGTTGAGAGTGCTAACTATTATGCCCTACTTTGGTTTACTTGCAAACAAGTTCTAGTTTTGCAGTAAACACGTTTCAGTATCAAATGTGTCAAAGACTTGAGAAGACACAAAAGAGAATGGAATGAAAGTAAGCTCAAATGGTGATAAGTAAGGAGCATTGAATGAGTCTGCACTTGAAATTTGTAAGAATTGATGTGCAAGTAAAGTGAAGGGACACGGAGTTAAAGTCACTGCAAGGAGAGTGATAGGTGGTGGAAAATCAAAATTGTGCTCAAGTTGGTTTGAATGGTGGCCACGTGATTGAATTTCATGTTGCCATCATCGCAGTTTTACATCATACACGGTGTAGCTTAACGGGGTGGGTGACTACACATTTTGGTCAGTGTGCCAAAATGGCCAAAATTGGACATCTTGGATGTTGATGTGTCGTACACATGGAAAACTAATTCAAAAATGGATTTTTTTAATGTTTTCACCAATGTCCACTCAGTAGTCTATGTGGATGAGGAAAAAAAATGATTGGGTCCATGTGGACCCACAAAATTAGGGTGTGCATGTATTGGCACCCTTCCCCTAATGTTTTTTTATTATTGAAAAGATTAAATATGACAATATTTCATTCTTATATAGTTAACGTATACTCATGCAACACATTATAATTTGGTACCCTTTCCAAGGTAGAAGATTGATGCCCTTGGATAATTTGTGTGTTTCTATGGCTACAATTATGCTTCTCTTAGTTAGGAACTATTAGACCCTTCAATCATACTATTTTCCTTGAGAAATTGTAAGACTTGGGAAATTGTTTTTTATTAAAACTAGCAGCATAACAAGGGTGCTAACCCTTAAACAACCATATCCCAGAAGAGGTGAATGTGTTCAAAAACACATTAATAGTATAGGTGTTTGCAAATACAAAATACAAAGTATAAACATCACACTAGCATAAAGGCTAGTAGCTAGCCTCAAGAATGGGAAGGTAGCTCACCCACAACATGAGGAGAAGAATGTAAGGTTAAAGATCTATTTTCTCCTTCATCATCAAACAATTGTCCAGGCAATTGTGTCATTAGGATCCCCACCACACAGGGGAGAAGCTAACAAAACTCTAATTGGAAAAGTGTCAGCACAAGGGGCAGAGTGTTGAGGAAGTTGTAAATTATTAGCTAAAGATTAGCACAAAGGGAGAGAAACATGCGGAGAAGGGTCATCACGACCATAGACAGGTGCACTAGTAGGAGTTGTATTCACATAGATGGCTTGGTTTATGATAAGAGCATCACCCATATTTGCAGCATGAGTATCACCCAAATTTGCAGAATGACCTTAATCCTCATCATTAGCCTACGACTCTTTATCAAAGGAAGAATCAAAAGTCAAGAAATTCAAATGTTCTTCGTTGTTGTTTTTTCACCAAGTGGCAGGGCCTTTACATCATAGGAGAGAACAATAAATTTCCAAGCGACCAATATAGAAAGACTAGTGACATCGAAATGGGATGCCCTTATAATCCACCCCTTGAGTCAAAGGCCTATCCCCCACCATGAGAATCACATCTCCAAGGAGAAGTGTGGAGATATCAATGTCCACCAAAATACATGCAAAGGTAGAGAGACCCATAACTTTCAGCCAATAGAGTTGATAATGGCCTCATAACAAGAGTTCTCCCAAAAGTGGAGGAGAATATTGGAGATTCAAATCTGCACTAAATGTGTGCTACGTGGTTGAATAAGGGGATTATATGAAATTATCTAGGGTTTGGTGAGAGAGAGAGTGATTCCCCTTTGCAAAAGGGAAAAACTCAATATTATAAGGGACCAAGGGTCTCCATGAATCTATCGCCCAACTATGAAGATCTAGAAGAGAATGTCAAAAACTAGTGAATTTGCAAACTAACTCACAACATTGGTAAAAATCCACATTTACCACCACATCTAGACCACACAATACCATAGGTGATGTCTTGGAACATGCAAGAGGTTGAGATTTCTCCTTTGAAGGTGCAGATTGGAAACACGAGAAAGGCTTCATACACAAATAGTAGTAAACCTAGTAACATGTCTCTAAGAAGGATGCATAGTAGACACAATTCCAACATAAGTCCTACCCCAGCATTGTCACGAATATTACCCCCTCCCCCACCCGCCAAATTGGGTAGTATACAACACATCCAATGGCCCTAGCCTAGAAAGCCTCAAGGAAGGTGGAACTGAACTAGCAACAACAACAATCATTGCCTCACACTATATACTAGGGATGACAAAGAAACTCTAGTTGTCGCCATAGCACCATGGACGAAAATCACTACTCCATCCTCTACTGCAAGATGGGCACAAGTAGGATGGAGAGACTTTTATTGTAGGGTTTGGAGCATAAAGGGTCATTGGAGTCAAAACAGAGGGAGTCATTGGAGTGATCTATTGAAGCAATTCTTACTGTTGAAGTTTAACCTTGTTGGTATACTGGGAAATTGTTTTTCACTTACCACAAATAGTATTCTCGTGTACCTCTTTAGTTTTTCATCCTAGGATAAAGCTTGTGAAAAAAATAAACTTCAAATATAATTTAAGCTTGAGGTATTAACAAATGAAACATAACATTATTGTATGTAATTTTTCTCATTGTTAACATTACAAATCTTTTGATCATAAGAAAAATATGGACATTTCTGATGTCGGTTGTTCCTGCTCGACGGGCTTTTCAAATTTTCCTAGGCCCCCGTCTGTTGTCACTCTATAGACGTCTTCCCTTGCGATCATTTCGGTTGTGGTGGTGACTTCATTACTAGTTGTTCCCTCTACTACATTTTATGTAGCTGCACTCATGCCCCTACTTGGGTGGGTTGGGTGTTCATGGTCCTCTTCTTGTGGGGGAACTTAGAGACTCTTCTTGGGTTGAGTGGTGGTGGGGTTTCTACTATTGAGGTTGTGATGGTTGGGGATTTCCCTCCTAATGTTACTATTGTTTGTAGGAGGAACTATGCTCAGTTTTCCAAATCCATTGTCGTTACTCCAAGGATGAAAACTTTGCATCCAATTGCTTGTGCCAAGACCTCCCCTATGGTGGTGTGTGGCCCGAATGTGGTAGATAATGTGGAATTTTACCTAGATTGTGGGTTCGTCTGTAGATGTACTGGTTTTTGGCCCTCTCTTCTGGCTATGCATTGTTAGGTGGCATATTATTGGAGATCATTTGTCTCTGGTAACATTGAGCTCTTCCCTTGTGCAAAGAATTTTTTATTGCTTCTTTTATTTATGATGAAGAACATGATTTGATATTGAGAAAACTATAGATTTGGGAAAACCTCTCTCTCTCTCTCTCTCTCTCTCTCTCTCTCTCTCTCTCTCTCNAACTCTCTCTCTCTCTCTCTCTCTCTCTCTCTCTCTCTCTCTCTCTCTCTCTCTCTCTCTCTCTCTCTCTCTCTCTCTCTCCCAAACACTGGACAGTCTACTTTAACCCTCTTACTAAATCGTTGAGTGTGCGTCTAGTGTGGGTTTGTCTCCCCAATCTCCCTTTTCATTTTTGGGAGAATTATTTCTTTGAGGCCATAGAAAACTCTATTGGTCATTTATTAAAGGTGGATGAGGCTATAGTTGCAATGAGTCTCTCTACCTTTGCTCACATTTTAGTTGACATTGACATCTCTACATCCCTTTCGATGTAGACAATTTTTCTCTACTGGTCATCTAGCTATAAATTGTTCCCTCGTGCACCGAAAAGGTGTTTCCACTTGGTGGAAGGATGTAAATGATGATCATTTAACTATTCTAACCTCCAACTCTTCCTCTGATGAATATTTAAAAGTTGACGACATCTCCCCCTAAGGTGCTCCTACTGCTCCACCTCTTATTGTTGATTCAGTCCCCTCTGACAGCATAGACCCTTCTCCGACTATTGTTTCTCCTGTTATGCCCCAGACTATGGTTGTTGAAGTTCAAAATTGTCAGCACTTTTTTATTGTTGTTGGTTTTTATTCCCTCTTTGTGGGTTCCTATACCTTCCCTTTGTGGTGGGGAACCTTGTGAAAATAGTGCATGGATGGTTGTCCACGAGAAAAGGAATAATCACTTTGTAGTCTCACTCCCCTCCCTCTATTGTGGGTGATTTGTCTACCCGCTCTTGATGTGGGTGACTAGCTATGATGCTAGTCTGTTGCTAATGGTCATTTCTTGACCTTGTTGTATATAGTCACTTTGGTCTATTGTCTCTATGCCTTTTGCCTATGGTTTTTTAAGAGACAACACCCTTATTTTGCTTCCTTTATTTTCAAAAACAAAAGAAACATTTAGCTTGTGAGAATTCTCACATATTTAAAATCTAAGAGCTTATACATACATTGATTTTCATAGAAAAGGTTACATGTGTTGAGGCCTTCAATATTGGAAGGATTTATATGCATTGGTATTTGTTTAAAAAATAAGAACAGACCTTCAAATTTTATCGCTCATCACCCTAACCTATATTTATTAATTTACTATTAATTTTCAAGATCTACAAACTTCTTGTATCCACTTAGGCTTCTTAAATTTTCTCTATTCTGACTAGTGTTCCACAATGATGCATCCCACACCCCCAAGGACTTGGAGAGGACATCCCCTCCCCACTCTACCATCAATACTATCATCTTTAGACATCCTCAAGACATTTGGAAGACTCCCAAGAATCTTACAGCCTTCTTAGGGATGCTTAAGAATTTCCCACAAGTAGATGGTCCAAAAGTTAATTTGTGTAACAATTCAAGACTTTTCTTCTAACTGAATGCCCAAGGTCAAACTCTAATGGTCTATGGGCCCCACCCAAACCATACAAACTAATAGATGTGAATGTGAGAGTGAGATCTCTAAGTGTAAGGTGAAAGAGTGGGAGCAAAGAGAAAGAGGGTTGAGAAGAAGATCAAGAAGAGGAATGACACCAAGTTGCTAACTCAAGGGATTAAAAATAGCATTTTTCAAGAAAGAGGTAGGCTTTTATGACCTTTTCTTTAAATTGTTTTAATTAGTTTCATGATTCATGTTGATAAAATCCATAGACATGGTTGTAGACTGTCATTTATGCGATTGAGTCCATAGACATAGTTGTATATTCATCAACATTGATAAAAAATCATATACTAAGTTGTAAAATCTAATTTTAAATTAAATAGTTTTTAATTTTATTAAAGAAGATTAATTCTGAAATGACAACCTATCATATTTTTAAATTTTATGTTCAGATATTTATTTTTTTATTCTATCAAACTATGATTATAACTTTAGCATTTCCTATGTTTCTATGTCACATGTGGCTTTAAGTGAGAAAAATAAAAATAAAATCCTTGGTTGACAAAGATTAAGAACAAATATTCTTATTTGTGTATCCTCCACTTTAACACTTTGTGTGACTTGAAGTAAAACAAAAAACCAAAAAAATGTCTTGCTCCCTTGCATTATGTATAGTTTGAGTTTTACTATCAAAATTATGAACTTACAAATTTATATCATTTATTGCAATGTCAATATGACTTCTTGTGACACAAAAGAGGATGAGGTTGATCTTGAGCATTGAGAAGTTGAAGATGATGTTGAAACTTAATATGACTATGTTCATGATCATGATGAAAATGTAGAAGCAAAGAGCATGAAACCCATAAAATTAGTTCCATTCTGAATGCAAATATTGATTGCCCTTATGAAGCATTTGCAAAATCAACTAAGGGTCCATTAATCTTAAATCTCCTCTAAAGACAATTTACAACAAAATTACAAGTCAAGTTTGGAGCATTTAGGCACTAGGTTGTGGAACTACTACTTTTGTAAGATTGGAGAAAATACCTCACCTATAGGGATAAGAAATGTAAGTTATGGATTGGTCCAAGTAATGAAGACAATGCACCTATATTTTCTTTTTTATCTCTATGGTTGAGGGTTAATCAAAGACAAGGTTCTACTTCTATTACTTTCCATAGGTCAATCACACTTGTGTCAATTTCTTCTACTTTAGGGGTAGTAGAGACTACGAGGAAACATAAGATGATGAGTGATGCTATTAAAATAATGTAATGTTTCTTTAATGGTCATCTAAGTTAGTTTAGGTAGTTTCTAATTATGGCTTCAATTTACATTTGTTTCATTTAGAAAAATGTAATGTAATTGCCTATATAATGTAACCATTTTTTTGGAAAAAATCAGAAAACCCAAAAATGCTTTTTTAGGTGAAAATCAAAAACTCCAAACACTATTTTTTAGGAGAAAAGTCAATCAAAACCTATAAACATTTTTTAAGGGGAAAAACAAAAAAATTGAACATGATTTTTTAGGAGAAAATTAGTTAAAACCTAGAAACAATTTTTAAGGACAAAAATCGAGAAAACCCAGACATGATTTTTTAGGAGAAAAATAATCAAGGGTTTGGCATTGTTTTCCACAAAAAATTGTGGTTTCTTGCAATATGTTTTGGTTCGTAGTGCTCATCTACAAAAGTTTTTGCAATTTAAAATAAAATCATGGTTGCTTTCTAAAGTAGTGGACGGTTTAATGACTTTCTCCTCAAACTCGTGGTTTCAGTTTCAGAAGCTGAACTCGGTATCTCTTGCTACATGGAGGGATGTTTTTTTTCCCAACATTAGGTTGGAAGTTTTGTGGTTATCTTGGTCATTTCTAGAAATCTTGTAGAGTCGGGGAGGGTCTCAATAGCAGTCTCATTTGCAAATCATTATGAAGAGAACTGGAAAGCCTTCTATACATTTGTGACCAAAAGACCTATAGATTATGTCTTATATAGGGCAGTTAGTATAATGACCATTAAGTGAGGGTATTTAAATAATGTAATGTATCTTTAATGGTCTTCTTATTTTGTTTAAGAAATGTCTTTTTTTTCTCTTTTGTTTACCATTGTTTCATTTAGAAACATCATCATGTAATCTCTTATAAATATAGTTTTTTGTATCTATTATATATATATCGATTTATAATAACAAAAAGTCGATGTACCATAGTCATAGATGGGTGTATAGATATAAGGTATTGTCCACTCATCAATATCATAGTTGCATGTTTAGAGGGTCCTTATTTTTTAAGGCAATTGATTTTTCAAGGCATCATAAGGATGTCAGTTATCAATTTGAGGTCCTCAAAGATGCTATAGAGGATGTTGAGCCACAAAGTGTGATCCAAGTAGTGATAATTGTGAGCCATGTGTTCAAATTTGCAAGGAGGTTAATTGAGCCGACTTATAGACACGTTTGTACTCCTTGTTGTGTGCATGTCATGAAAAAAACTCAATTAAAGATTAAGTGAGTTCAAATCAATAGCTAATGATGCTAGATATGTGTAGTTGTTTATTATGCATCCACTAAAATTCACATGCACTCTTCTAGACCTTCTCTAAGGAATTTTTGAAATCTATAGAGACAAATTATGCATTGAAGTTCACTCTCTTGGAGAGGATGTTTGAGTTGCAAGAGACATAACTAATTGTTATGACAATAGAATGGAATCGGTGGCACTTGTCCAAGACAAAGTAGAGGAAGAGGGTGAAGCGTCAGTGAAGAGTGAAGTTTTTTGGGGTGAAACAAAGTTATCTATGTCATTACACCAATCTTCCTAGTGATTATATAAGGGGATGTCAATGCACCTAGCCTTGGATAGGTGCATGAATGAATTGATTCTATGTTGGGCCAAACAAAGGTTATCATGTAAGAACCCCACATTGGCATTCTACAAAGGGCACATTTAGCCAATAATTCATCAAAGATGGAAGAAGCTCAACACTCCCTTAAACGTGGTTTCCTATGCATTGAACCCTAATTGGTATGTGCAAAGGCTTGGTAGAGTTGCACCCATATAGAATTTTGAGGTGAATACCAAGCTCATGAAGGTTGTCCAAAAGATGTATGATCCTATAGAGGTTGGCATCATTCATGCTAAGTGGAAAAAAATGGCACTATAAAGGTTATTCTAAGGCAGACAAGATGGATAGGAAAACTATGGCACAAGAGAACCCAATTTTGTGGACTATGCATGGGTCATCTTCTTTGACTACCTCTCTAGCCACTCATTTACTATATTAGGTTTCTAATTCTTCTGCTACTAAGAGTAACTAGTTTACATATAGTTGCATCCACAATATTAAGAGGAATAGACTGTTGGCAAGTTGACTCCCAGGGAGTATATGACTTATTTTGTATTGTCATTATGGCAAAAAAGTCATATGAAGTCTTTGATAGTAAACTATGAAGTGAAAATTGACTAAGTGTAGAAGACAGAACAGAACAGTGACTTGTAGTCGATCAGGGCATCAGCGCACGTGCATACGATCACCTAAGGATATGCACATTCATACTTAAGCTCTATGGTATGTTATTATGCTTACCCTATACACGCATTGTATGGAATGGCAGTACGGACAAGTTACAGAAAGAACAAGTTCACCAGCAGTCCAGAATACAGAGTATGAAGCCGACTTCATTGTTTTGATTAGCGTGTAATCTTTTGTTATGTAAAGGCTAAGCGCCTATTGTAATAATTTTTTAAGCATGTATTAAACATTTTTGTAAACACGCTTAAGCCAATTTGTTTGGAAGCGTTGTGTATTATGTTTCTGGACCGACTAAGGTCTTGTTTGTAGTCGCGTCTATTCAGGCATAAAAAATATTTATATGTAATGCAAAGATACATTTGAAGTGTCGTCAAATAAGTCAGAGAAGATGTAAAGCAGAGCAGTATGAAGATATCAGTATGAGATAGAGCCCTTAAAGAAATTAAGAGCATAAGCGCATAACTGGAACTGATCAGACATTTGTGTCACATACAGCAGTTCATCTTTGGATATAGTGTATATCTATTCTCAAGAGGTTGTAGCCTTCTTTCTCTTTGAGAAGTGAGCTCTTGGACAGTGAGTCATCCCCCCTAACAGGGTTATTTGTAAAAGACTCATAACAGGGTCAGAACCTTAACCAAGTTCTTGTACTCGCATTGTAAAGACTGCTTCTAACAGGGCAAAGGAACTTTAACAGGTTCATTATACTAGTACAATATTTGTGGGTACTAATTCCCACCGGAGTTTTCCTCTAATCAAGGTTTCCCCGTAATCATATCAAG
>MU227491.1:5433746-5482896 GCA_018584345.1 Thuja plicata | reverse complement strand
TATATATATATATATATATATATATACACACACACACACACACACACACACATATATATATATGCACACAAGTATTTGAAATCCTCATTCTATATTAACATAGTTTTATATCTACATACATAGTTTTAATTAAAAACCCATTTACTTTCAGTACCAAGTTAATATTTAATGATCTGCAAATAGAATTCTGAAAGAATCTGTATTATGTGGTGGGGGCATAAAATTCAAGACTAATTATACTCAACCATTTTTGTACTTAAAGACTAATCAATTTAGTATGATTAGATATTGTTTCTGTAGTGGTATTATGTGTGCAGGAACAACATAGCTGTAACAGAATCGATGATCTTTGTCACTTGGAATGATTGCTATCTATTGAAAACAAGCCACTTAGAATTATTTATAAAAATCTACCAGACTCAGAACATATGTAATGTAATTTCAAGTCAATATGACTAAAGGAAAGCTCTGAAATATTGTACATATTGTAAATGAAGGTATGCCTTCATCTGTTTTTGTAAATGAGGGAAAGCCCTCATAAATACTTCTTTTGTGTACCTTTATGATCTGGACCTAGGTCTCGGGCAAGACTGGAGGTTTTCTTCTCCATTCTTTCCTACTAGTGCCCGCAATGAATGGAGAAATTTATATTTATTTTAAAACTAATAAATATAATGGCTTCGGCCTTTTTCCAATCAAAAAAAAATAACGAAAAATGTTCAATATTTTTTATTAAGGTAACAACAGGTTTTGAAGGGGCCCTAAAACCCTGTACACAAAAGGAACTTAAGATATAGCAATAGAAGTTCCCATAACCCAACAGAAGGCCTAAGAAAAACACACACTGAAAACTCAGAAGAAACCACTCCCAAGATGCAACAAAAGATAGAGCAGAGGAGTACAATTGCGGTATGAGAGAAATATACTTTTGTACCCTTCTTATGGGACCAAAGGGTCATATCAAAAAAGGAAGAGGATCTTTTAAAATGTTTGCCTTTAACAGTAACCCAACCATCTTCCATTCTAGCAGCCTCATCCTGCCAGCTCAAAGAGTCAAAAGTTGAAGAACCAGCACCCAGCAAAGGAAAAGAATTTTCCAGCAACACTTCCGGCCCAAGGCCAACATTAGCCCCGACCGACATTCTATCAGGAGTAATCTCATCTGAACCAGAGCTATCAGACACCAAAACAACAGCCGAGTCGGTCGAACCAACGACCAAAGACCCACCATCCACCAGTAAAGAAGGAGAAGGATCAACCCCAACAGGAACAGATCCACCAGCAAACCCACCAACAGCATCCACTAGCGGAGAAAGAGAAGAATCAACACCAGTAGAAACAACACCAGCAGATTCAGAAACCAGACCAGCAACTGCCAAAGACCCAGCAGGGGCAGCCCGAGGCTGAACAGGATTATCCTTCATCCCAGATATAGAAGAACTTTTCATAACAATATAATGTTTTGTGGAAGGGCCCTTCCACCAAGAAGGAGATGATTTCTTTTTCTTGATACCCAAACCACATTGAGCAGAGATGTGACCACTTTTAAAACATTTACGAAATCTGAAGGGAATACCCTCATAGTCAAGTTGTTGGATCCATGATCCTAAAGTTGATTCAATTTTGATTTCATCTGGAAGACCCAACGAAGTGTCAAGATCAACTAAAATGCGAGCAATAGTAGAATGGTAAATGTTGTAGGAATCGTGATCAAGCATCAAAAAAATCCCCCAAAGCCTCGCTCGCTTCCTCAAGGATAGACTCATGCCAAAGATGAAGAGGGAGGTTAGGGAGTCTAACCCATTTAGGAATCTTACTAAAGACTTATGTTGAAGGATTAAAATCTGGGTGCCATGGTTTTACCATAAGCATAAATTTGTCATCCTCCCAGCAAAAAAAATGATCACACGGGATCTTGGTTCTATCCTCAGCAATATCAAACTTAGCAATGAAAAACTCATTTGCCAGAGGAAAGATATTAACAGTACCTGAAATCAATGGTTCCCACTTGTGAGTAACCCATTCATGCAATAGGGGGAGGCTAGGCCAGAAACCCTGAAAACAGCAAATCAGATAATGAGATTTAAAAATCTCAGTGTTGTTCTCCAAATCCCCTTCAGACTCAGAAGAAAGCTTAACCGATAGAGAACCACACACAGAAATCGGTGTAACCCTAGGTTCTTTCCCAACCCCCGAAGGCTTGGATACAATCTTTGCAAAAGACTCCCTCGGATCCTTTGAGACCATAGGAGATAAACCAGCAGCTCGTACTGAGGGAGAGCCTGCCAACAAATCCCTGGCCTCCACCACAGGAGGCACAGATGCCTCAACATCCACAAACGGGGCAGGGTGGGAAGGAAGGGCTCCATCAAAAGACGGAGCCTGGATGTCCACGCATGCAGTAGAGGTTTCCACAGGAGGGCAAACGGGAAGCTCTGCCACAGCAGGCCGCTTGGCAGAGGAGGTCGCAGCAGAACGTGGCGAAGCAGAGCCCAACTTCATTCAAGCGATAATCATTCAAGGTGTTCACAAAAACGTTCAATGTTGTTGTTTCTTATCTAATGGTTTTGTCTCCTCACCTACCCACTACAAGAAACCAATGTTCAAATAAACAAATTACTGCCTCTAATGTGATTGTTGATGTGGTCAAGGATGATGTTGTGTTCTACTTGGCAAAGATTTCACCCATGTGTAGGACAAGTGTTTTGATCAGAAATCTTGCATGCCTACATATTGTGACTGTAGATGTATTATTGTTGCTAAATGTCATCTCCTTTGGTTGTGGTGATAGTTTTGGGTCTCCTTGAGATCGTTGCATGGGTGTTGAGATCTAACTGGATTGAAATATCCCCCTGTGCATATTTTCTCCATATTTTACCAAATTTTCCACATAAATTTAAACAAACAATTTGCAAGCAAAATCAATTTCCATTTATCCAAAAGATTATACTAAAAATCATAATATCCAACTGAAATGGAGATCTGAAATTAAATATGAAGATAAATCATTACAACCTTATTTTTTAGACAGATATGAAGTACCTCTACTACTACAAGTTTGTCTTCAAATAAAGATTTCACAAATTTGCCCAGTTGTGAACTCCGTCACGCAGCCACCTCCAAAGATGGATTGGGTTTCCTTCCAATCCACTGAAAATTCCTGAAGGTTTCTGTCTTCATATTTTCAAAACTGAAAGCCAAAGCTTCCTAGAATTATCCTAGACAAAACAATAACCAAACATAAACAAAGCATGATGAGAATGAGTCTCTCAATGTTCTTTTATAGAGAATCCTTATGAGTCTTCATTTTCCTCGTGCATGTATCTTCATATTCATTTTCTTTGTCACTTTATTTTCCCTATAAATTAAAATGACATTATTAATTTTCACTAAAAGCTCCATTAAAATAATTTTAATACTTTATTAAATAATTAAATTAAGTTATCATTAACTTTGATATATCTTGACAATTGAATTATTTAATTGACTTCTAATGTCCCAAAAAGAGAACATTACAGTCATCCCCTCCTAGAGATTGCTTGCCCTCAAGCAATCTACACTTGCCCTAAAGCAATCTACACTTGCATGTTGAAACCAAATGCCTAGATCCCATATCAACCTCAGGAATGTCACTCTGTTAATCTGATGCACTACATTGATGTAAACATTACCATACCCAGAATTGTGAAGCCACTCATCAAAACCTCAGTGAAATAATGTACCAAATATACCACTGTCAGGATCCCAAATCCTCACGTTGTCACAACTATCAAATATGAAGAGGTAGTAGTATCTGAAGGAGCTATGAACACCGAACATCTTGATGGTTCCTGAAAAGGTTTTACACTTACAAAGCTACCAGTACACCCTTCAACACATTCTATAACTCCAATGCTCAAAATCTTCAAGAGGACTGAACCAACTAACAAGGATTTTGAACTATCCCTCTACACTTTAGGTTCTGCAAGACCCAGGGGGGGACTCCTTTTAATTCCCTTTGAGTACAGACTAAACTGTGACTGACATAAATATAAGAAGAAATCTCATACAAGGCTCAACAAAACTGAGAGATACCAGATAATGGCTAAATAACTATTAACCATCAACCTTGTTTGGAGCATGAGATGAAATAATTTAACAACATACAATAAAATTAAAGGTATTCATGATTTAATCATTTTTGTTGCAGCAAGTAACAACAAGAAGCTGAATAACAATATCTTTGTAAGATCCACAAAAGCTATGATTAGTGTCTTATCCCATTGGGTATCGAAGTCCTCGATAATACAACATATTACTACAGACTTTCATTCATAGCATATGATCAAAGAGTATTGTCTTACAATATCCCTTCAACAAAAACCCCAGCCTGGTCTACTTACCACAATCCATGTATAACCATGTCAGATATGTAGTCTTAATCAAGCACTTAATTGACCGCTTAGGATCAAAGCATGAAACAAAAATCGCATACATCACAACAATGCACTGAATGGATAAAACTCTTGATTTTGTTCATTCAAGACATAACACCATTATACATTGGAGAGATTCGAGCTAGTACTATATCTCAATAAGATCCTCTGTTATCTACGCAATACCATACAACTTTCAAACTCCAAGAAAAACATCATAACATTCACACATATTCATTTCATATTACTTTCTGGAAAATTGTAGTGTTATTTCTTCTAAGCTAAGACTTACTACCGACTTGGAACCCCTCTTTTAGGCCTTGAAATCCCCTTTTATAAAACAAGGGGGCCAAAATGCTTTAGGTCGGAAAAATGCTTCAAGTCAGAAAAGACAAAGATTTGTTACAATCTTAAAACATATGACAAATAGACCAGAAGAAAACAAACCGTTCAGCTTTCAACCATAACTAATCCATCGCACTTCCTACCTGCATAGTTAAAAATATTGTTATATGCTTGACAGGGAAGTAAAAATATTTCCATATAGGATATGTTTCTCCACTAACAAATTCAAGTACGCATCAACTGAATCAATTGGCAACAAGAATGTTATTGTTAGAAGAAACAAACAGCAGAGTCGGGCCAATATAGCACAGTACGTGGTTGCAATGCAAGAGAAGCAAGGATGCAAGATTCCCATCGAAACTCTTCCAAGGACACCCTCGTATTCTGAAAATAATTCAAAAAGAGCGACCCAAGGGCTTGACATCACCTCGACCTCTTCTCCAGCCAACGAACCAGTATATTTGAGTGAAATGGTATAAAAAAGGTGAAGCTCAAATGATTTGTGAGTTTGCAAGTCAGTCTTCCTTTTAATACCTCTTTAGAAACCCATTCCCATTTTAATATCTCTTTAGAAACTATGCATTCTCCCCATACAATCAGTCCCAATACTCATTCTGCATTTGTATCCAAAGACGCTACTTATCCTTAACAATATCCATTTTCAGCAACTTCTTGGCAAACAAGTCATAGAATAGTTATATTTATAATTTCCAAATCCTTGTCCACCTGTGTAGAAGGTACTTTGACAATTACCTCTCACTGCCTGTAACTGCAAGCGTAAAGAAATGAGCGATTAGAGACATGTCACATTCCATTGCAGTTTTACTGAAACACCTTATGCTCTTAAAATTTAAATTTGTTGAATATTTTATTTTTTCTCGTGTCAGTCTCATCATAATGGTCTTTCTAACTGAATTTCTTTGGCACACTTATCCATTTCTGGAAATCTATCTTTAAATCCATTGTTGGCAACCTGTCTCCAAACAGAAAAGGTCTATCAATGAGATAATAGAGCCTGGTAAATACTGTTTTGATTATCATACAGAAACTCCTGCCACATGACAAAATTTGAAAAGTCTATGAGTCCATCTGTTCACCATCTCAACACAAGGATTATGCTCTCTCTCTCTCTCTCTCTCTCTCTCTCTCTCTCTCTCTCTCTCTCTTACAATCACAGACACATGGCAGGTTACCGCATTTTGTTAGCAACTTTTCTAACTATAATCTAACCTCGTGACACTGCGGTTTGACATCTTCTGATAGTTTGCCACGCGTCATTCTTGCACATCATCATTATTTTCCATAATTTCCAGGTGCCATGCTCTGATTTATCAGGATCTATGCCACATCATCGATATATCAAGCCAGCCTCATCCATATGTACTCCCGCGCGATCGTGTGAAGCCCTTTCTTTCTTGTGACCAGGATCACGCGAGAGCCCACCATCTGTCAATGTGTCCACCTGCTTCGATTGCTATCTGACTAGTCTTTACCGCCACAAGTCAATACTTCGTTGTTTGTCCTCTCACCATGGGCCCACCAAAATTGTCTTTCCTAACCGCCAACTGGCCGCCACTAACTGCCAACCACTTAACCTCGCTAGCCCAAAACCTGCACGCCTTTAAGGCAATCAACATATGTACATCTTTTACATATGGATCGACTCTCTGTTTGAGGGGATTGGTAATGCTCTAGGGGAGTTCTTACTGGTGGATGGTGATTCGTCGGATATTCTCCACTCTACTTATGCTCGCATTCTTGTTGAACTTGATCCTTCTAAGGGTCTTCCTGTAGAGATAGTGATCAACTCCTCTAAAGGAAAATGGACTCAGTCTCTAGATTATGAAGGGACTCCCTTCAGATGCAGAAGTTGCTTTAAAACTGGGCGTCTGGCTGCTCATTGTGGATTGGGCAAAAAGAAAACTACATCTTCTTGGTGGAACAGTGCGTCTGCTCAACACTACTTGGTGGAGAAGAAGTTTGTTTCGCCGAAAAAAATTTCTCAGGTGGTTGTGCAGGTCCCTTCTCCCCCTGCTGATTTGGTGGGGGATCCTGAGCGCTCTCCTGTGATTTCCTCCCCTGTTGTTCCGCTTCTTGGTTTGGTGGGGGACGCAGTGTCTCTAGATTCCCCTGGTGTTGTAGGAGTAGTGGCTTCTACAGGCTTTGTGGATGATCCTCCTGTAGGTTCTACTTGTATTTTGACTACCTCTGTCGCTAGCTTGGTATGCTCTGGTTTGGCTGATGAACCTATGCGGAGGCTGGATGAGGCAGTTAGAGTTAAAGAGGGCTGGATAACTGTAAAAGGAATAAAAAATTAAGATGCCCCCCTCTTTTGATATGACTCTTTGTTCCCATCAAAAGGGTGCTAAAGATAAACACTAGTCTTGGTTTTGTCTTTAGCGTGGGTTTGCATGAAGGTTGTTTCATGATTTGTCTCATTTTCGTTGTGGGAGCCTGTTGTAAAACCCTCACTGTGCTAGATCTATTTTGTTAAAGAGGGCTTCTTTGAATATCTTTTAGAAATCTTTGTACAGGGTTTCGGGGTCCCTTCAAAACCTGTATTTACCTTAATCAAAAACATATGTACATGCAGTTATAAAAACATTAATTTTATCCCCTGCATTATGAATGTGTGATAAATGACCTTAACCACTTCCATACAAAACTCATAGCAACGGCGTCATCAATTCATTGGTTATGTTCCACCTGATCTGATCGTGCAAGAAAAACCCATGGACAATCGAAAGACTTCATTTCAAACCTCTGCAATATCTGAATCCGATATGAAACCATGCAAGCCCTCTGCAACACTGAAAATCCGCCATGAAAAATGGTTTAAGCTCTAAAAAAAGTTTAAAATGGTACCCTCAGAAATGAGATTACCAACAGTGACTCCAGTTGGGAAAGGTCGACCGCGAGATCAACGCTAGAATACCAGCTCTAGGACGGAGACCAGAAATTCTCTTGCAACCCTAACCTGGAACCCTTGTTCCAAAATAAAAAAATAAAAACATCATTTGCCCCTTTCAAAGGTCTGATTTTGATCTCTCAACAGCATGACCAATCTAACAAAAATATCAATCAACACCTGGGCCAATTGGAAATATTTGGAAAAATTTAGCATACTACCACTCTTAACCTCATAACCATATTGATCACATAATCAGATCATCAAGCCTAGCATGTATTGGACTACATAACACTCTGTAAAGCATAATTTGTCTGAAAAATGTATAGGACATGCAAGAATACCCTGGTGACCTCCACCTCCATTATCTGGAAAAATTTCAACTGGTTGATCTGAGAAAGAAAAACATTCATAGTCTAGTTTAATTGAAGCATCATCAAACAACCCATTTATGTTACCCTCCTGCAGGCTATCAAGATCACTAAAAATATAGGCATTACAAGAGACTTTATCATCTAGCACTACAGACACAAAGTCACATGGCAAGTTGATGTCAGACCCATCAAAATACTTCCCAAAATCCAGTCCATTATAAAACCTTTGAGAAAACTCACCATGTTGGACTTGAAAGAGAAAATACTCATTTTCAACTTGATGGTTGACAGCATCAACCCTAGTAGCATAAGCACTTTGCAAAGAAAAAGGATGATCACTAATGATTAACTGGTGCAATTGAGGAATAAGGTCATATTGAATATAACCTTGGGTAAACTCAATCCTTTCAACATTTACTAATTTCAACATGTCAACATCCTTCACACTCATCTCTTGAATGAAAAAGCACACCTCTGGCTAAAGAAAATTGTCTGGCATACCATTCCAACTCTAATCTACCTCCATATGAAATAAATCAAATTGTGGTCCAAGTAAGTCAGCATGAGGCTCACTATGCACATATTTATCTTGACCCAATTCAGTGTTGCATGAAACACTATCAATGTCATCCATATGTTTACTATAAGATAGCATCTCAATATTTGTATTAACCACATTAGAACAATTAGCATTCATATCAACTCTAACCATTTCCGTTTTAAGAAAGTGGTCATCTCTTGTCTCTGTATCACATGAAATAACCTATTGGAAACCTTCGTAAACAAGTTCATGCAAGTCTGACAATGACCCATCATCAGGAATTTCCTACACATTTTCATAATCTAGAAGACCGTCAATTTCAAAATCATGACTGAGATCTTGTTGTATACCATCAAGTTTATTTATGGAGCCACCACACTCAGAATCACTATCCATTTGATGAATTGGCTTATTCTTGTTTACTACTAGAAACTCACACATTAAAAGACTTTCAAAAACATTATGAGTTGTCGCTATCTCACACGTTGGTTCATAGAAAGCCTGATGCATCTTAAGATCAAGCACTTCACCTGGTAAATCACAGGGTGTAAACATACAAATTGAATCAGCAACATTATCATCATTATTGCACTATTGCCCCAATTGAAATGCATGTCTATCTTCACCAGCATAGCTAAGCCTTTTATTTGAATTATAATCACCACAAGGATTCCCTTGATCTTTCTTTGGTGTAAATTCCTTGGATGGGCATTTCTTTTCCATCATCTCTATGTTAACATCATCATTATCTAGGATAAAAGAATTCATCATTGTCTCGGACAAGTCCGCATTCTCACAATCATTATCCACACATGACAAATCACCATTCTCTTCACAAAGGCTGCATAGAAACCATCACCTTATCTTCACAAAGATCACGCCCATTTTGGCACCATGAATCCTCCTCCCCACCCAATTCCTCGCACATATCCTCTTGGACATCCCTATGCGACAAAAAAATGGACTGGAGAAAACCTTCCTCGTCTTTACTATCACTATTAACAAATTTTAATAGGATATCACCAATTCGAGATTCAGCATCAACATCATCTAATGAGACACCTGCTCCTTTTTCATTTCCCACTTTTGACTGCAAACAATTTGTTTGTGCTTCCTTATAAATAGAATAATTAGTTTCCATATTACTTGGTGTGTAACCCCTATATATTTATCTCTGCCTCAGCAACATTATACAATTCTTCACTAACCATGTCAACATCAATGTGAGGGGCAACTATTGTTTGCAAAAAAACATTCTTCATTCACATTTTGTTTTGAATCACAATTTAAAACATGGAGTATGATTAGCAGGGATAAAAACATCTAGATACTGACTTTCACTTCTTAATTCACCCCTTCCTGCTACACTTGAGACATTATAAAAACGAACACCAAATGATAGGAAACCTATTGGGATTCCAAACTTCAAATTATTCTCAATATCCATGGTTGTCATTAAAGCCTAATGCAAAGTTTTAGGATCTTTATCTCTAAACAAGAAACTCGTCTTTTTATCGAATGCACCAAAGTACACTCCAAACATACATCATCATTTGGTCTAAAATTTATTAGGATCTGACCCAATATTTTTGTGAATTTGAAATTGTAATTGAGAGATCAACTCACCATTCTCTATTTGTATCTCCATGAAATTCTTTATCATTGTAGTTGGATTGACCCTTTCACCAAACTGCTCTGAAAAGGTTTAACCTAACTCCTCCCATGAAGAAATAGAACCTTCTGGCAAAAAGGAGAACCATTGTCTAGCATCAGCTATTAAGGACTGGATAAACAACTTCATAATGCTATCCTCATGTTCAATATCAAAATCCTCAATTAAATCTTAGAATTTTCTAAAATGCTTCTCAGCACATTCCTCTTTCCCACCACTAAATCTCTTGGCAAATTTTCTCTGATCTCTGGTGGAAAAGGATTTGGGTAACCATGAATGCCCTCAAAATTTAGAGCTACATAAATCTTAGTGTTGAATCACTCCTAATTACATTGTCGTGACATCTTAGGAGGCATGGTTACATTTGAATGTATGCAAGGCTTGAAAGATTCACTATACATTTCTACTTACACTTGATTTTAAATCTCAATCAGAATAATATGGTTACAAATTTCCTTTTCTTCCCTCTTAACTAGTGTTGGAACACTTAATAGGATAACTTTTGACAACTGGCTTTCATGGAAAAATAATCATCCAATGAAAAATAAAATACCTAGATGTGATGAAGTATTGCAAAACTTTGATCTTAAATCACCTTCACATCATCATTTAGAACCTTGGTAGAGTCGCCACCTATTTGCAGAGGCACGGTTTGAATCAGCTGAGAAACTTTTCCCAACTCTGACCTTCTTCAACACCATCAATCCCACAACAAACCCCACAAATTAGGGTCTCATATAGATTTCTCCTTTGACTATGTGCTCAATCATAGGAGCCCAAACATCTGCTTCATCCCCTCTACAAGTCCACCTTATTTCTTTTCAGCCTCTCTCCAAAGGTGCACACTGGTGCAAACAAAGAACTCGAAGTCGCCACTCACAACAAGTGAGATGTATATATGGTCTTTTGGAACATGGACTTCTTGCGCACTCTTGCAATGACAGACAAAACAAAACCTGACTCACTTTATAAGTAAGAGCAAAACTTCTTTGTAACACACCTGACTCTATAACAACCAAACTCTTGGGTTAATTCAACAAGGCAAGGGAACAATTGTCTTAAACTTGTTGACCATTATGTTGAAGCTTTTAACATTCTCCCAAGCAGATTCGCCATTTTGTTGGTTCCTAAAAAGGTTCTACACTTGCAAAGCTACTAGTACACCCTTCAACACATTCTATAGAGTGGCCAACTCCAATGCTCAAAATCTTCAAGAGGACTGGACCAACTAACAAGGATTCTAAACTATCCCTCTAAACTTTAGGTTCTGCAAGACCCAGGGGGGACTCCCTTTAATGCCCTTTGAGTACAGACTAAACTTTGACTGGCATAAATATAAGCAGAAATCTCATACAAGGCTCAACAAAACTGAAAGATACCAGATAATGACTAAATATCTATTGACCATCAACCTTGTTTGGAGCATGAGATGAAATAATTTAACAACATACAGTAGAAGTAAAGGTATTCATGATTTAATCAATTTTGTTGCAGCAAGTAACATCAAGAAGTTGAATAACAATATCTTTGTAAGATCCACAAAAGCTATGATGAGTGTCTTATCCCATTGGGTATCGAAGTCATCGATAATACAACATATTACTACAAAGTTTCATTCATAGCATATGATCAAAGGGTATTACCTTACAATATCCCTTCAACAAAAATCCCAACCCAGCCTACTTACCACAATCCCTTTATAACCATGTCAAATCGATACTCTTAATCAAGCATTTAATTGACCGCTTGGATCAAAGCATGAAAAAAAAATCACATACATCACAACAATGCACTGAATGGATAAAACTCATGATTATGTTCATTCAAGACATAGCACCATTATACATTGGAGAAATCCGAGATAGTATTATATATCAATAAGATCCTCTGCTATCTATGCAATACTATACAACTTTCAAACTCCAAGAAAAAATTCATAAGATTCACACAGATTCATTTCATATTACTTTCTGGAAAATTACAGTGTTATTTCTTCTGAGCTAAGACTTGCTACCGGGACCATCAACTTGGAACCCCTCTTTTAGGCCTTAAAATCCCCTTTTATAAGAGAATGGGGGGCAACAAGCTTCAGGCCGAAAAAGACAGATCTGTTACAATCTTAAAATATATGACAAATAGCCTAGAAGAAAACAAACAGTTCAGCTTTCAACCATAACTGATCCATCGCACTTCCTACTTGCATAGTTAAAAATATTTTTATATGCTTGATAGGGAAGTAAAAATATTTCCATATAGGACATGTTTCTCCCCTAACAAATTCAAGTACGCATCAACTGAATCAATTGGCAACAAGAATGTTATTGTTAGAAGAAACAAACAGCAGAGTCGGGCCAATATAGCATAGTACGTGGCTGCAATGCAAGAGAAGTGAGGATGCAAGATTCCCATCGAAGCTCTTCCAAGAACACCCTCGTATTCCGAAAATAATTCAAAAAGAGCGACCCAAGGACTTGACATCACCTCGACCTCTTCTCTAGCCAACGAACCAGTATATTTGAGTCAAATGGTATAAAAAAAGGTAAAGCTCAAATGATTTACGAGTTTGCAAGTCAGTCCTCCTTTTAATACCTCTTTAGAAACCCATTCCCATTTTAATATCTCTTTAGAAATGATGCATTCTCCCCATACAATCAGTCCCAATACTCATTTTGCATCTGTATCCAGAGACACTGCTTATCCTTAACAATATCCATTTTTAGCAACTTGGCAAACAGATCATGGAATAGTTGTATTTATAATTTCCAAATCCTTGTCCACTTGTGTAGAAGGTACTTTGACAATTACCTCTCACTGTCTGTAACTACAAACGTAAAGAATTGAGCGATTAGAGTCATGTCACATTCCATTGCAGTTTTATTAAAACACCATGATGCTCTGCAAATTCAAATATGCTGAATATTTTTGTGTTTCTCGTGTCGGTCTTATCATAATGGTCTTTCTAACCGGATTTCCCTGGCACACTTATCCATTTCTGGCAATCTATCTTTAAATCCATTTCTGGCAACCTGTCTTCAAACAGAAAAGGTCAACCAATGAGATAATAGAACCAAAAAATACAGATAACCCTGGTCAACACTATTTTGATTGTCATATGGCAACTCCTGACACACGACAGAATTTGAAAAGTCCGTGAGTCCATCTGTTCACCATCTCAACACAAGGATTGTCCCTGCTCTCTCTCTCTCTCTCTTACCATCACGGACACATGGGAGGTTACCACAGTATGTTAGCAAATTTTCTACCTATAGTCTAGCCCCGTGACACTGCGTTTGACATCCTTTGATAGTTTGTCACGCATCATTCTTGCAGATCATCATTATTTTCCATAGTTTCTAGGTGGCATGCTCTGATTCATCGGGATCTATGTCACATTATCGATCTATCTGGCTAGCCCCATCCATATGTCACTCTCCCCCGATCGCATGAAGCCTTTTCTTTCTTGTGACCAGGATCACGCGATCACGCGAGAGCCCGCCATCTGTCAATGTGTCAACCTGCTTGGTTTGCTATCTGACTAGTCTTTACCGCCACACATCAATACTTCGTTGTCTGTCCTCTCGCCACGGGCCCACCAAAATTGTCTTTCCTAACCGCCAGCTGGCCGCCACTAACCGCCAACCACTTAAGCTCGCTGACCCAAAAACCGTACGCCTTTAAGGCAGTTAACATATATACATACAATTATAAAAGCATTAAGTTTATCCCCCGCATTATGAATGTGGGATAAATGGCCTTAGCCACTGTTCTACAAAACTCAGAGCAACGGCGCCATCAATTCACTGGTTTAGTTCCACCCAATCTGATCGTGCAAGAAAAACCCCTAGACAATTGAAAGTAGACAATTGAAAGACTTCATTTCAAACCTCTGCAATATCTAAATCCGATATGAAACCACACAAGCCCTCTGCAACACTGTAAATCCTCCATGAAAAATGGTTTAAGCTCTGCAAAAAGTTTAAAATGGTACCCTCAAAAATGAGAGTACCAACACAACTCTCCAACTCCAAATGATCTCCCATGGAAGTGCAAAACACCCAACATAGGCACACAAAAAATCATATCAATCAATCCTAAGTTGCTAGTGTAATGCATAGCAATTCTCATAGGTTTGAAAACTCTAAGAGTGCTGAGATCAATGCCATAATATATATCCTACCAAGGTAACTCAAGAGAGGCCACCTCAACAAACTCCTTGCCAACCACGATCCAAGTACTACCCTTGTAGTGAACCACTGAAAACATGACGTCAACAGTTGGCCACCAAATGCTAGTGTAGGAAAATTGAGTAATCCAACAAACCCAACTCATTACAAACAACCCATCATCATCTAAAATAACACATCCTAATTTTATGAAGTGAACGTAGTGACCCAAATCATACCTACCATCCACCCTCAACCAGTAACTACTCATCTATTGAACTCATATGTAGGTTGATCAGTAAGTGGGCAGCAATACTAACTCTAGAAATTAATCAACTACTCCAATCATGTGATCAAATCTCATTACTAGGAAATGTACATAAGTCCCAAATCATGCAATCAATTCCATTCTCATCACTGGAGTCAAAAAGAACTCCCTCATCCAACTCGAAGAGTGGATTATCAAATGTCCAATTAGCATCACCTCAAAAAAAAAAAATTTGTCAACCCACTGAATATTATCCTTTATTCCAAACTCGTACATAGGCTCTAGTTGGTCCAAAATTTTATTGATTGATTTTTTGGGACAGTTATCCAAATCATAAGTCTCTTGTATGTTGTCAAGTTGCTTAATCACTTCCTTAATAAACTCATTTCTTCCTGTGATTTCCTCCTCTCTTAAATGATTAGCTACAACAATTTGATTTCTTGTTCCTTGAAGAGTCATCTGTGTGTTTTCCAATATCTCCTATGTATCATTAAGCTCCATGATGAGCTTATTGACCTCATTCTCCTTTCTCTTTAATTTATCAGTATATACTTCACCAATCTTTAAGATATGATTCATATCTGAGAGTAAACACAAATAATCAATTTTCGTTGTTTACAGGGCCACTTTGACCATTTGCAAATCTATAAAATAAAAATCACATTCCATGCCCTTTTGTCTCCTTTCAATTTGAGCCTTCCTATAGAGATCTTCAATGATCCTGTGAGTGCTATCGTAACGTACTAAAGCTACAACAACCATATAATCGATGATCTTCAGTTCATCCTTCAAAGCATGTGTATCAACACCATCATCTTGAAATGCATTTTGATTGGTCCTCCAAATCAGCCCTTTGAGTGTCAACTTCTTGGTAATTTTTAGACTCCCAAGTTAGAACAACCCTTTTGTCAATAGGCAATCCACCATCTGCTACAACAATTTCAAACTTTTTAGATAAATGTTCCTCCAAATCTGAATGCATGGCCACAACTAGTGTTACATCATCATGTGAAGATTCATTTTCTTCCTTGGAAACATCTTGATATTTCAACATGCTCTCCCCTTGATTAAAACTATCCTCATCAAAACATTTATCAATAACAACTTCCAAGTCACTTATTAAAAGGTTTGTATATCCCTTACCTATAGCCACAGTTGAATCCATCTCCTCGCAAGCATTTATGTCATTTTGTTGGAGCCAAATTGTGAAATTTATTTCTTCAACGCTGGTCCAAAAAAATTTCGCTGACTTATCTTCCTTACTGTCCTTACAAATGTGATTAGGTGTCCATGTCGCTTGGCATGTAAAACAAATATGCTCTGTTCTCATTTGGTTTTACTATTTTTGGAAGACCCTGCAAACTGTAAGCCCATTGAGATTAGTTCATTTTCAGTTATTTGTTTCTTGAACATTTCAATCGCATGCTCGATCAACCCTTTTTGATAGCTCATAAGCCATAGGTGAGATATTATGTTCCTTTCTCCAAATGGCCAACAAGTATGATTGCAACCACTTACATATATCATCATCCTCATCTAAGATTAAAGATATAATAGTTTGCACAAAAGCCCTCACATTGTCTGGATGATACTTCCTGATTTCAATTAAAAAGCATTGAAACATTTGAAGATTCAATTTATCACATTTGAGATCCAACATGATGATAAATGATCTGGTTCTTGCCATTATTTCTAAAATCTTAGCCCTCTTACCAAAAGTAGGAGCTTTGACATCATGAAACCCATGTAGACTCCCCACAATCAGTTGTAGAGCCTTCTTTAGTATGTCATCATTATAGGGTGTTGTAGGAGTTGTTATTCATGTAATTTCACTGAGACATGAAGCAATTGAAAGTCTAACATCTCGATGTGGATGTTCCATAAACTTGTGTTGGACCAAAGCGAGCATTGAGGGCTACAAAGCCCAATTCAGAAGCCTACAATCTAACTGGTCTACTTTGGACAAATATGAGTCTAATTCCTCCAGCTTAGAGAGAACACCGTCAAGAAATTTGATGGACTCCAATTGTAATCTAATTACGTAGAGACAATTTTCAACTTTTTCTTTCTGCAAGTCCCTTAGCTGATCACCATTAAATTTATGATTGAATTGCTTTGAGAAGAGGTCACTTTTCTGATTTGTCATTGTCTTCATTTTTGTTTACCCTAAAATTCAACAAAAGTTTTGCACTACTTTTCCAATTCAGCTACATAGGCATTTTAACAAACAGATTGCAAACATGTATAACCAATTATTTTTTGACTTTAGGTGTAATGCTAATGCATGTAGTTTTGGCACATTGATTCTTATTAAATTATTAAAGAAACATTAATACAAAATGAACGTAAAACTTCAAAAGTACCTTGAAAGGATTGCTTCCTGGAAGAGTGCAAACTTGAATTTATGACAACAGATGAACAACAGCAAGGACTCCCACTCAGAACTGACCCCCTTCCTAGGCAAGGGATAAGCTCAAATATCACATACCAGATCAAGTTTTGACACCTTGTTTGCACTCAGAATCAGAATAAAGCCTTCAAACGTAAACTTCCATGTAATATTATCTCAACATCAGATTAATGTATCGTTCTTAAACAATAGATTTTAAAACTCCTTAGAGAAGAAGGGTATAGCTCTAAACTGGACAACTTCAAATCATATTTCACCCTTCTTGTAGACTTCAAACATTATAACCAACACTTGTCATACTACATGCCAATCAGTATGCTTTGCAAAGTCGGCAAACAACCTTTGCACTTTCCTTATTTTAATTTCTACTACATACTTACAATGTTAATGACTCTATTGCATTGAATTTATGACCTGTTACAATTGCCTTAGTCTGATTACCACCCCAAAAACTTACAACAACAATTTGATCGACACCTCAATCTCCAGTTTGCACTGCATTTTCTAAACTCGCCAAATTTTCAATAAGTTACAGTTTGGTCTCAAGATTCTTCACTGCATTAAATTTAAAGTTCACTATTGCTGTGAATATCTCCCAATAGAAACGTTAGTGTTTCCTATCAACAGTTTTTGGTCTTGATATCTTCTCTTTTCGTGACTTTTCCAATCACATTCTTGTTTAGCCAGCATGACTTTGTTCTAAAAAAAATTCTTCTTCTTCAAGATGGCTTACGCAGATTTCAGCACATATTGTCATTCATCGGCAGCTAACACAAGCCTCAATTCAATGGTTCGAACTGGTTTAGCTTGGATACACGAAACTATCACTGCAATGGATGAATCACTATAAGCAATGCCAGGAAACTCCAATCCTTACTTGACTTTAATGTATTTTTCTGCATCAAATGGACAGTGTCAACAAATAAGAATGAATTGCAATCAAGATTTGTTGCCAAATATTAAATACGATCCTCGTGTCGGCCTTTTTTTCTCTTTTGAGGAATACGAATTGTATTCTTGTCTTAATATCATGTTCAATCTGTTCACGACACAATGGTCCTGATAAAGTCGACACAGCCCATACTAATAGCTCTCATCAATCTTTCACTCCCTGTGATCAATATGACTTCAATTTCTATATTCGATGCAACACACCATTCTCTAAGGCTCATTACCTTTTTTCAACTCTCACATTGAGTAATGATTAATCGGTGGAGGGCTCATAAAATATTTTAGCTTTTTACCTGACTATCATGTCAGAAATAACTCCTTGGCAGTGAAATCGCACCTCGTGGCGTTACAAAGTTCCTCCCTTATTTCAAATTGCATTCTTCTTCAATGACCACCATTGTTGATTATTTTTCATTCATTATATATTTCATTCCAGACTTTGTTATGGCACTCATAATATTTGTTAATTCCTGACAAGGAACCATACTTCAAAAATCTCCTCCCATAATATCAATTCTTCACGATGGTTGTAAGCAACACACACAGTTTATGAAATAGGGACCCACGATAGCATTAAAAAATGGCAATAAAAATATTAGCTCCCTCATTGGATATAACCAATAACATCACACAGAAAGATGAGTCGACCACCCATTCTAAATGCCCACGATACCCACACAACTCTCAATGCTATGTTGTGTCGGACAAGATATCAAAGCTATTTATTTATGAAATCTCAGAACCCCCAATCTTATAACATTAAGTGCTGAAAAATATTCACGGGAATAGCAATTTGAATAAGTTTTCATCCACCAATATTGAACTAGTAAAATTAGAGCTCCATGTCGTTATTGATACACTGACAGCATATAAAATGCTTTGGCTCTATTTTCCTTTTCAGGCCCACAAGTCCCTCACTCTCAACGTGAATGAATCTTTAACAAGTTCCGAATAAAATCTCACTCAATATACTTGAGCAATGGATATGTGAAATCAACCATTCAGCAATATTTCATAATTTGTCCACCAACAATCCTTCGTGCAAATACTAAGAAAGGAATCACCAAACCGCCTTATTTTAAAACTCCTCCATAATACTTCTTCAACACCATTTTTTCTTTAATTTATCAGCTTATCATAGAAGTGTCCAAACACATAATAGTTCTTCTTTACTTTAACAAAAAAAAAACTTTTTCTAACCAAGCCGCACTTTTGTCACTCATGAAGCCTCATACGTTGGCAGGAACTTACTGTTGGTTTACCCTACTAAAGATGGTTTACTGAGAGGGGGGCTGAATCAGAAAATATTGAACCTTGGTACTTTAAATCTAAACCTTTGATTCAGCTCGGTGAATCAAACAACAGCAGCAACCGAATCTTGAAAACTCTTCACAAACTTGATAAAAGCATATAACTTAAACAAATAACATTCACAGTTATCAAGCATCACATGTAACACAAGATTTAAAGAGGAAATCCAATTTGGAAAAAAACCTTTGTGGGAATTGTCACCCACAAAATGAAATACTCTTCTGAAGTATGCTCGGTTAAGAGCCAATCCTGTTAAAGATTACAATGCACATTTGTTAGATGTGACCCTGTTAGGGGATTTACCTTTCTACCTGTTAAGATCTTCACCCTGTTAGGAGTGGCATGGTTAGAGGGCTTAAACATCCATCCTAGAATGTTACCTTTCTCAAGGGTTTACAAAAAGACTTGTTAGGTCTACTCAGTTAAGAGATTTTATGTTACAAATGTTAGTAAGCCACAGTGTACTAATATGACATGTGATTTTGCAACTATACTTTGCTTGATCAGATCCTTTGCTTTCTCTCTAAAACTTACTGGCACATACAACTCATCAACTCATCAGTCTCTCCTCTTGACTGGTTATCCAACTCTTTCACTACTCTGCTCGGTAGCTCTTAAACTCATCACTTCGCCAGCAACTTTGTATAAACATACAGACTCATCAATATATAGGGCTTTGTTTTGACTCTTAATCCTATTGGTTAGGGTTTCCCTCAATTGCGCTCAGCCGTCCGATCTTATCAAATGAATTGATTCAATGTATTTGCAACTCGGTTAAGCGATTAACCGTGCCTCGTGACTTGCACTTCTTGGAACTCACAACTTTCTTATGCCACTTAATCTACATCACTGATTTTGAACTTGACTTTTCATGACCGTAGATCTTGCAACAGACTTCATCTTCGTGCTTGGCAACTTCTTGATATGTGTGCCTTTGCATTAAATTCATTCTGCTCCTTGTATTCAATCTATGTTTATGCTCGATTCCTTGCTCGGCGACTTCAGTGAATATCTTCACTCGGTATCTGACTTCGCTCGGTTACCAACCTTGCTCGATAACTGACCTTGCTTGGTTGTCAACTTCGCTCGATTACTATCTTCGCTCTGCTCAACCGACAAACACTTCACTGCTTGTAACTAGGTTGTTCCCTTTGCCGACTTGACCTTTCTGCTTTACTGACTTAACAACATCAAAATGTTAAAGTAAGAAACAATTATATCAATGGTTCCTTATCATTGTTTGATCTTTATTATCTGCCCAATTAAGTTCATCTCTGATTGATATGGCATCTTACTATTAACTAGAAATCAATTGCTTGACATCAATGACAAACTAACAACTGATCTAATCATTATACTAGCTTGTATTATTCTGAAACTCTGTCTTCATCACCTTTACCATCAGTTGGTTAACACTTACACTCTGATACCACTAAAATATCCCCTTATAGATATTTGCTCCAAATTTTACCAAATGTTCTACCAAAATTTAAACAAACAATTTGCATGCAAAATCGATTTCCATTTATCCGACAGAGTATACTAAAAATCATATAGTATCTTACTAAAATAGAGGTCTGAAATTAAATGTGAAGATAAATCATTACAACCTTATTTTTCAAACAAATATGAAATACCTCTATTACTGCAAGTTTGTCTTCAGATGAAAACTACACAAATTTGCCCAGTTATGAACTCCGTAGTAAATACACCTCCAAAAATGAATTGGGTTTTCGTCCAATCCACCAAGAAACCTAAAAGTTTCCACCCTCAAGTTTTCAAAACTAAAAGCCAAAGCTTCCCAGAATTTTCCAAGAGAAAACAATAACCAAACATAAACCAACCATGGTGAGAATGAGTCTCTCAATGTTCTTTTATAGCACATCCCTGTGACTTCGTTTTCCTTGTGTTTGTCTCTTCATATTCCTTTTCTTTGTCACTTTAATTTCCCCCTTTAAATTAAAATGAATTTATTAATTTTCACTAAGCTCCATTAAAGTCATTTTAATACTCTGTTAAATAATTAAATTTGATATAATTTGACAACTTAAACTTAAAGGGGGACATTACATGGATGAAACAGTGGCCCCTAGTCAAGTTCTATGTGTTGCTTCTAGCTCCAGTCGTGGCTCCTATGTGATCATTGTTAGTTTGGGGGTTACTGCCCAACTACCACCGTGTGAAAAAATCCAAACTCTCCCTTATTCACAATTGTCTTTAATCATGGTTTGTGGACAATACATGATAGGCCTTAATTTGCAAATTCAACAATTTGTGGCCTTCTCTTCCCAACTTACACAAATGGGTTCTAAAAACTTGGAAGCCTCTTACTGGTGGCAAAATCAAGTTATATTCTTATGCCAAAGGTTCTTAATTGCACCTTTTAACTCTTCAAAGGGCAAGGGTTTGGTGCTTGACAAAACGCTTTAGATGTAAGTAGATAAGTCTCTCTCTCTCTCTCTCTCTCTCTCTCTCTCTCAAGCCATGGTTCATCCCCTTAAAACCCTCTTTAAACTTCTCAATATTAGATGAATTTGGGTTAGGCTACCAAATCTTCCCCTCCAATTCTAGAAAGACTCCTATAATGAGACCATTGGAAATGCAATTGAACAATTCCCAAAGATTAATTCTACTGCTACATTTATCTTGTATTCTAGCAAACATAGATATCTCCAAGGTTCTTCATTGGGACTTTGTTTTTAAAGTAGTGGATAGACAGTGGACTCAACTAATTGACTATGAAGGCCTCCCCTTTAGATGTAGGTGATGTCTTGTCATTAGCCACCCGGCATCAGATTGTTCACTCGTTCACTCTCTGAGCACAAGCACATGGCTACGTGGTGAAGTACCCACAACAATCATTTGACTAGCAATGCTTCTAATGATGAATCTTCA
The DNA here is from genome assembly GCA_018584345.1 of Thuja plicata. Taxonomy (NCBI): domain Eukaryota; kingdom Viridiplantae; phylum Streptophyta; class Pinopsida; order Cupressales; family Cupressaceae; genus Thuja; species Thuja plicata. Next base: position 5,460,643 of record MU227491.1, on the reverse strand, counting down.
CAGGATGTTAGTCTTCTCTTGATCCCCCCCCTCGTAAGGGGATTTATTATGGGGTTGGAATGATTTTGGTGAGTCGTGCTATTGCAACTCCTTTAGGTCCTATTGTGGAGTCCCAGCTTCTCATGTTTTTGATTGCTTAGCCTCCCACTGTACTGCTCTTGTTATTCCTTCTTGGTTGTAGGGCATGTTTGCTCCTAATTTATTTGTTCAATGGTTGGTATCTCCCACTATGTTCCCTTGTTAGCGCTACACCCATGGGTTAGCCCTTTGAGGTGTCCCCTTCTCTTCGCCTAGGTCTAAGGATTAAAATGATGAGTTTTATGATAATTTCTAAGGTGGAAGAAAGGACTTTCCAAATCTGTATCCCAATCACACGCATTATTAAGGTTGGATCCTTGATTGCACTTGTGTTTGTTTTGGTTTGGCAGCTTGGCCACATTTGTTTTGGTTGTCCCATCTAAAAATTTCTTGTGTTGGTCGTAAGTTCCATTTATTCTACTGAATTTATGGTCTTATCAGAATAAATTTACCTTAATCAAAACAATAAAGTTCAATGCCTGCAGAATTTATTTTATGCATTTTGATGCACCATTTCCCAAAACTTGCTTAGCTGGGCAATACCTACAAAACACAAAACTAAATTGAAGTAGGCAAACCATCCCCTATTAATTGATTACTTCAAGAGCTTACAATCATATTGACCAAGAACTTTAATTTGATATTATTCAAGTTTAACCAAAGTGCCAATAATAGAAGTTAAACGAACTCGAGAGGTCCTAAGTATTCACCAACTGATTGCTTATGGAATATAAAGAGAGTTTTATGCTACTTGAAAAAATCCACCTACTTTGTATACACATTTTGTTGTTAAATTCAATATTTTGGTACGTTCTTGGTAAGAATTTCATTCCATAATTAATTAATGAGACACTGTAAGGGATTGAAATATAGAAAACATTAAAAGGAGACATTACATAGAAATTTATGGCCATCTTCCCGGGCAACATGAAAAAGTTAATGGTTCAATTCACATCTTTCTGTAAACATTCACAAAAGCTGTCTAATTTTTTGGTATGTTTTTGCCCACAATCTTTGCTGGCGTGATTCTAACAAGATTCCCTGGCTTTCCAGGAACAGCCCCTTTTATCATTAATGCGTGAAGATCCATGTCTATTTTAACTACTGGAAGCTTACGAATCTTAGTCTTTTTATTACCCATCCTACCTGGCATCTTTTTGCCTTTGTAAACACGTCCTGGAGTTGTACCAGCACCAATTGATCCCAACTCTCTATGACTTTTAGAACCATGAGTCATTGGTCCTCTTTTAAAATGATGTCTCTTAATTCCACCTGTAATAAAATGACATAGTTTAGCAGCAGTAAGTAAAGCACTGTTGTCATAATACAAAAAATACTAATTATCACCATCCTTGAGGACAAATGTGCACGATCCTAAAAATGATACAGCAGAAAAAAGGATAAATGTCTGGGTGAAAATGACATGATTCCAAAAATTATGGAAACTAGCGTTGTAATTACCATGTGTACGAATCCTGAAGAAAACATTAATAGACTTAAAACTACCTATTTAATCCTTAACTTAGATAGTGCACTAACTCCTATTTTGAATTTTAAATCTTTCCAAAAAAAGAGATCAACAGTGAGCTACATACATGCCCTATATGCATCATAGTAAAAGAGGGCACAAAATGGATGGGCAGGAGGTTTGGCAGATTCCCTTGTCACTGAAGATGGGACATATCTAGGTAAAGCATCATCTACCAACAATTCACCCATTTCTAAGGAGACATCAGCAATATTCTCAACTTCAATCATTTGTTTCACATTTTCTGTTTATCTTAGGAGAATTTCTCATATTGCTCATAGGTTGAGACCTAAATTTGTAGCCATCACCCCTGTTAATGGGGTGCGTAAGGTGGATCTTTCTTCCAATCTGCGGGACTCACTAACCTAGAAAGAACCTAAGAAGGCGCGGGTAAAGGTCAATATTGACGGGACCTCAGGGGGCAACCCTGGCCCAAGCAGGGCTGGGTTTGTGGCGAGAGGCCATACTGGCAGAATTCTCAGTGAGAAGTCAGAAATTCTAATCGCAGTTAATGCTATCTGGTAAAATTCGATCCCTAATTGGAAGCCTGGGAAATGGTTAAAGCTGATTCAAGAACTTATAAGCAAACTAGTAGAATTCAAAATAACCCATGTGTATCGCAAAGGCAATACAATAGCTGATGAACTCGCCAAAAAGGCAGCTGAGTAAACTTCAAGTGCCAAGTCAGAAATTCTCTCATTGGGCAGATGTCATATCTCAACCTTGGGATGGCAGGCATTGATGGGACAAGGGCATTAGGTGATTAAATCATTTTAAGCATGTCATAACCTCATTGATCCCTATATTCATTCTAGGATAATACTGACAACCTTGGCGGATGTATGCATTGGTCCGCAATTTGAACGAAGGCTATGTGTTGGTCAATCCTCTGGTCAACACATTGATATGTCATCAAATCCCAGCTTTCGAAAAGTATGAATTCGTATGGACAGATTAAAATGCAATTAGAACACCACCTTCAGTAGATACAGGATGATCTGATGTGATGGGGCGGTCCGGGAATGATTGTAAGCCTATGAATCCTCAGGAGAGAAGCATGTGCAAGGAAATTGATAGATTGGAATCTCTTATTTATGCACACTGGTGGTTGCATATGAGTCATCTATCTCGGAGAGTGAGTGCTTGTAGACGTGTGACAGTCATGGACACACCAATATGCCTGGTAAGAAAAGCTAGATGTCCTTCCTTGGGAAGGTGTCAAAGAAACACCTAAAAGAGATATTATACTCAAGTCATGTTCTAGTTATCCATGTTGTGGAGGTGATCCTTGGTGAAGAATTTCTAAGGGCCAACCATAGGCATAGGGTCAACACTGATGTATCTACAATGTTTCTAGCAACGCTGCTAGAGATGGGGAAATCTAAGCAAATGCCAAGGTCTTTGTGCCGAAAATTGATCAAAAAATATTACTTAGGCTAGTTTGATAATGTCCTAGAGAATGTTGACCCAAACAAAGGGTCCCACTTCCCCAAGATTACTGTGTGCTTTGGCGCAAGGGCAGAGGCTGAACGATGAGGAGGTGGATGAAGTGTCCGGGAGTATATCAAGGAGGAGGGCGGGCACTCTAGGATGGTGATGCTAGAAGAGGTGGAGGTTGTGTGTGCTCTGCATTGGCCTGGTTCCCTTATGTGATGATATAGTTTTATGGCTACCGGGCTGATCGTATACTACTATGGTTAACAGGCTGTTAGTATAGTTCCTGTGTCTCCATTTTGTTTGCAGGAGACGTTTTGGAGGAATCTTAGTTCCTGGTAATAGGTGGTATATGGTTTGGGTAGTTTTGTGTGCTGGTTTCTAGCTGGGTAGAAAGCGATTTGACTAGTTTCCAGTTAATATAAACAATTATAATACCTTTTTTTAATATGTGTGCAGCCACTAGCTGCTATTAATCGATTCAAAAAAAAATTTGTAGCCATCAGAGGGCAACTGAATTACTGAATTGATAGTTTTTAAATTTTCAGTAATAATGTCTCTTAGAGTCATCATTTGCTGTCTTTATCATTTTCAATCTTTAATTTGGCCAAGAGCACATTTGTAGGATGAACTTTCTTATTAACTCTCAATATTTTAATCAAATATTAGTTATCCTAATATTTTAACTAATTGAAAAAAATGTCATCCCACTTAGCAAACCCTAATCATGTTATGACCAAAAAGTGATATTTATACTTACAAGTCATCAAAGCCTTACACCACATTCCTGTAACATTTTTCTTGTTTTTCATTGATGAAATTATTCGATTATTAGCTAAATAAATAGTTAACATGCAATCTGGGAGTTACTTTAAACTTTAGAGCAGCCGCCACACAATGGGAAAAAAAATGTCTAAGAAAACTACCATGCTGAGAAAAAAGTGGTATGTAACATTCTACGACATTTGATATGAAAGACACACTAACAATATTCAATCTCATCAAAGATATAACCAGATATAATCTACACAAGAATCCGATGTTTAAATACTTGAAAATAGTTTTTTTGTAACTGCAAAGGGTGAATCTGTTGGAGGATCTGCTTGCTATCTAATGAAGGCAACACAATAATCATTTTTGTACTGTTATTTGTAACTCTTAACTCAGATAGCAAATTTCCAGGAGGGGGACAGTAGGGGACAGGGGAACAAGTTTCTGGGATGGCAAAAAAACTTGCCAATTTTGGGGAGGGCTTGGGGATGCCACAGGGGACGGCTATATAAAAGTAGGGAAATTTAAAATATTCATATGAAAACTAAAGTATGCTCTTATACATTATAGAACCTTAAAATATAAGAAATTGTTATTCCAAATTTGTGTTATTTTGAGATTCAGTCAGATTGCCTCTAGATTTCAAAGTCAAAGTCCCCCTAGGCGTCCCCTATTCCCAGGACATTTCTGGGACAGGGACAGGGGCAGCTGAAAAAGAACTAGCCTGTTCGGTTTAATGTGCATAAATGGGTTGTCTAACTTCAATATGAATGGATGGATCTGGTCATTGATCAATCACAAATGTTGATTGCTAGTCTACCTTCAGCATATTCATTTTTGTTATAGCTTATGCAGGAGCTGATCATTTGAGAGGCTTCTTTGGTTATATGGGTTTGAGCGACTAGGACAATGTAGCTTTGTCTGGAGCCTGCACCTTAAAGAGTTCATCATTTGTCTGTTGGCGAGTAATGTGAATTCACCTTTTATGTGAAGGAAATGGTTAATTTTCTGAAGGTTTTTCCTTTTTGTAGATTTTCATTTTGCAAAGGTTTTCTGAGATGTTTAATAGATGCCAACTATGTTTTCAAATATGGCCAGAAGCGGATTGCGACAGGGACACTGATTGATAGCTTAAACGCAAGGTTGAATGAACAAGATGCCTGGAGAGCTTTTGACCACTGTGGGAGCTTCTTGATAATTGCTATCTTCAAGGATGGGCTAGCAATGAAGCATTGGCAGCTAAAAATGCAAGGATTGGTATGGTATGTATATGCCAGTCTATTCTTGAGATGGATTGTGTGTACATCCATTCTTATCCCTAAATGGTGCTGTGTCCTTTGGGTGTTCAAAAGATGGCTGAAATCCAGAGGGCTCCTAGCTTCTTGTGTTCATTTTTAATTAAGATTATGCACAAAGATACAAAGCCTTTACCACCCATAATGCAGCTTGAGAAGCTCAGGCACCGTGCAATGCAAACGGAGGCAATTGAGTGAAAATTTTGAGTAAAAGCTCAATGTGGATTCTCATATTTGGAGAGTGTGCTGCAGTAAAGATATTATTTTCTGCATAATGCATGTGTTGTCAAGCTCGATAGCAATAGGGAGCTCATTTACAGATATGTGCATGTGGATGAATCTTGTCACTCCACTGTAGTGCACATATCCTGTATCCCATTCTAATCTGGTACCTAGAGTTGATACTTCCAATTCCAACCATCTTTCTATGCAAGTCCTTGATTAACTAATGGAATTTCCACTTCCACCCCCAGCTTGGACACACAGCGCTCTCATGTAAAAGTTGTTCATCCTGATGAACCTGATGAAGTATTACTGTATTTGATACACTACTTCAAAACTCTCTTATATTGTAAGGGCGAAAATGACAGATAGTATGTTGGTGGGAGGCTGCATAGTGTGGTGGGAGACATGGCTACTCGGGTAGAAATGTCTCAAGTGCTTTTTAATGGAGATCCCTGAGCTACTGCTATTTTTGTCTTCTTTTGTTTGATAGCTACTATAATTTTGTGTGGCACACCCTTCCAGGTTATTGCAGTACTTTTGAGCATCTATGGTCTGTGTCATCCAATATTTCAGGACGAGATCCCTTCTATTCCTTTCATTTTTTTTGTAAAACTACATGATCAAACTAATAGTATGTTGTAAGCAGCTTAACATTTAATGGCAGGATTTGTTATGTGATTAGTGTCAGTTCTGCTGCCAACAGAACAAATACCTTTTATCTGATTGCTCAAAAATGTGTAGATTTCTCCATATTGCAGCATGTCACCTTAGAAGATATATACCCTTATGAGTGCAGTGCCAGTTCTTGATCACAATGCAATATGCTGGAAAAGAAATTTCCCTTTCTTGTTCACCATGTAATTAAAGTCATACCATTGTGAAGGATTTTTATATGTAATTTGCATTTGTTAACTATGTTTTTCTTCGTGAAACTTCTCCAGGGATCCTCTATCAGTAAGGTGTATCCTGTTTAGTGTTTCTCAATACATCAATTATTTAACACATGGTGCATTGTCGAGACTGATTAACAGACAGTTATTTTACATTGAGCATAAGTTCAGACTGCTTTGTAGTTTACAGTAATGTATATAATTAACGAAATGCAAGACTCTCATATGAACTGCAGCAATGAGTAGCATGAGTTCGATCATGATATGTGACCATAGAGAAGGGTTAAACTTAAAAGCACTGCCAAAATAGAGACTAAAACAAAAAATATTTAAATGCTTTTACTCACCTATGGATCCACTAACTTTGTATTATCCTTAAAATGCTAAGTTACCGATGCGCTTCCTATACGGCTGGATGCGCGGACGGATGCGCATGGATCCGGATGCGGATCCAAATGCCCTATGGATGCGCACAGGAAGCACATCCAGGGCAGCCGAATGCTCTCTGAATGCGTTGTAACGCATCCAGAGAGCATCCGTCTGCCCTGGATGCGCTTGCGAACAACGCATCCAGAGAGCATCTGTCTGCCCTGGATGCGCTTCCTGTGCGCATCCACGGGGCATCCAGGAGCATCCGGACGCATCTGCGGTCAGCAGTGCCTTTTTTTTGCATTTTTTAAAAAAAAAAAACTCATAAGCACTTTATAACATGTGCTTTTAACTTTTTTTGGCCTCTAAACCCTAAACCGGCCCTAAAAGGGGCCATTCGTTATTTTCTCAACTTATTTTGTTTGCAGCAAGCCTCTCTTCTCACTTGCTCTCCATTTTGGCATTTTGAAGGCAAAGTGATTATTTTCGAAGAGGATCGTTCATGGGGTGAGAGATAGCTTCCACAAAGGAGTTCTAAGCGTCTAAGGTAAGCATTTGATCCCACTCTTGAGTCTTTTAATGAATTGTTTTGAGTTTTTGGTGAATTTTTTCAAGTTTGGGAAGAAATTTTTTAAGTTTTTTTCATTTTTTTTTTTTAAGAAATAAAGAAACAAGTTTAGCTATCTATTTTAATATTTTTCTCTTTTTTTTGCACTTGTATGCTTGATGTTCATAGTGTTTTGAATTTTCTAATTTAAATTTATCTAATTTCTTATTATAGCAACTGCAAGAAATTAGATTGTATTGTGCAAGAATGGCCGCTAGCTGTAGTCAAAGTTCAGTGGGAGGGAAAGGAGCCGATAACTTCAAAATTGATGTAGGATCTCCTTTATGGAGACATACCACAAGAATATCACAGGTTTCAGGAGGTGGCTCATATCTTTGGAAGTGTAATGTATGTGAGAGTAAACCATTCAATAGCTCATATTCTCAGGTCAAACTTCATTTTATGGGCCCTTCTTGTAAAGGAATGGGAATGTGCATAAGAAGCAAAAATGGGAAGGGGATGTCTAATGCACAAATAGCAGGATTTATAAAAGAACAAGAAGAGGCGGATAAATTGGTTAATAGATCAAAAAAAACTTTTTATCAACCTCCATCCAGAAAGAAAAAAATACAATTGCCCAATGAACCAGTTGAATCCTCCAAACATCCATTCTTGCAAGTACCTATATCGGAAGTGGAAGAAGAAGAAGAAATTACCACCCGCAAAAGAGGTCCATTGATCAAGTCATTGGACGTTGCCTCTATGCCAGTGGTCTTCCTTTCAACTTGGTGAGATCACCATATTGGAAGGAGATGGTGGCAGCCATCAATAAAGCACCAGCTGATTACACAAGCCTCGGGTATGAAAAGGTGTGTACCAGCCTATTGCAAAAAGAGAAGACTTTTGTAGAGAGATTTCTTAAACCAATTAGAAGTTCTTGGAAAACTTTGGGTGTTTCTATTGTTTCCGATGGATGGAAAGATACAAGAAACTGTCCATTGATTAATGTGATTGCAGTGTCCCCAAAGGGGCAATGTTTTTGAGGGCAGTTGATTCTAAAGGGGAAGTGAAAGAGGCACAATTCATTTCTAGAATTCTCATTGAGGCCATAGAGATGGTGGGTAGTGAGAATGTGGTCCAGGTAATCACAGACGATGCAAAAAATTGTAGGGGTGCAGGCGCTTTGGTTGAGGGCCGATATGACCACATTTTTTGGACACCATGCACCGTACACTCCCTCAACTTTGTGATGCAACAAGTTGGCACTCAGATAGATTGGGTGAAACAAATATACCAAGAGGCTGAGGACATCCAGATGTTTGTGACAAACCACCAAATGTCACAATCGATATTCAGATCTTTCTCCAAATTGGAGTTGTTGAAGGTAAGTGTAATTACTAAATTTACTTTGTTTATTTAATTTTAATAAATTTTATGTCATGTTTAATTATCAATTTGTATATAAATTTGCTTAATATTTATGGACATATTGTTATTGACTTACTTAGGTTGTTGAGACCCGATTTGCGTCTCATACTATTGTTATGAGACGACTTGTCAAGGTGCAAGAGGCATTGAGACAAATGGTTATTTCCAACCAATGGAGTATGTGGAAGGCTTCAAATTCAAAGAGAGCCAAAAAGGTCAAGGCATTGGTCTTGTATGACAATTGCTGGGCTTGTGTGCAATTTGTATTAGATTTCACCGAGCCTATCATGACTATGCTCCGATTTGCAAACACAGATAAACCTTGTTTGGGGGATGTCTATGATGGCATGGACACAATGGTGGAGAAGGTAAAAATTGAAATACAAAAACATGAGAATGACCCCATACAAAGTGAAACCTTATGCAACACGGTGGAAACAATCATTCATCATCGTTGGGAAAAGATGACCACCCCATTGCACCTCCTTGCATATGCCTTATCTCCAAGGTACTATAGTGCTGAAATACGTGGAATGTCTATTAGAGTAGCACCATATGCGGATGAAAAAGTTGCTAATGGGTGCTACAAAGCCTTTGTAAGACTCTTCCAAGATGATGAAATGCACAAAAAAGTTAGGACAGAATTTGGCTTATTTGCCTTGGGAATAAAACATAGTCCACTTGTAGTAAAGGACCAATACGACATGGCAGCTACAACATGGTGGTACCTCTATGGTCAACCATTTAAGAATCTACAACCTCTTGCAATCAAGATCCTCTCACAAGTAAGTTTTTTACGTTTTTTGTTTAACACTTGTATTCTAGAATTTAGTACTTAACATACTTTAATTTGCTTTACATTTTTATATTTAATTTTGTGAACATTGTCCAGGTTGCAAGTTCTTCTGCCGCTGAACGGAATTGGAGTACATACTCCTTTATCCACTCAGTGAAGTGTAACCGGTTGGGCTCAAAAAAATCTGAAAGACTTGGTTTACATTCATACAAACTTGCGTCTTTTGTCGCGTAAGAAGGAACACTACAAGGATGGGGCAGCCAAGCTTTGGGATGTAGCCCCAAAGTGTGCCAACTTGGAGGCAACTATTGAGGATCTTACTAGACTCACTTCAAATTATGATGTTGATGATTACATCTCGACACATGTTGCATCTAGTACAAGTGGAACTGTTTTGAGTTCAAATGATCTTGAACTTGCACCAGTTGGAGATGAAGAGGATTTTTTTTTAGAATCCTTATGATTCTGATTAGTGAATCTTGATTGATAAACATTGAACATGAACTACATTTTGATTTCGTATATGATATGGCTTATTTGAATACTTGTGAACTATCAATTGGCATTTAATATTTGTCTTGAATCTTGATCAATGATGATTGATGAAGTATCGTACTATGTTTAGTTTGCATCCACACACCCGCACCCGAATCGGTAACTTAGTTAAAATGTATTCATTTGTGTCCCTCCTGAACAGATCCCATCTTTCACTTAACTCGGGAAAGACAATATTCTAGCAAACCTGTCAAAAACATTTCTCTACCTCTTCGTCTTCTTTACATGTAAAAAACTCTTAAGAATCAATAGACTTTGTCCACCCCTATTGTTTTTTCCATCCTCTTTCTCATGCTACCTTTGACTCAGCCCTTTGTCCTACCAATTGCCCCTCCCAGTGTGACAATGCTTTCTATTGTAGGTTTAGCACAACAACTCTATTGAGATATCCTCTTATCTCCTATGGCATATTAGCAGCTCTCCTTAGTTTCATGTTCTTACTTTAAGGAGATTATATATTGTTACTTGGAGCATATGTTGCACACATCTCTTCAAACTCATTTTTTTGTTGTTATTTTGCTTTAAACCTCCATTATTTTTTGTCTCTTAGAGTTCCCTGATTATTTCTAGGAAACACATGTTAGTCTAATTCAAGGATATATATGTTTTCTTTTAAATTTATTATCATTTACAATCAACAATCATTTTAGATAGATTTAAAATGGGCCAGACAATATAGGTGTAATGTCCCTTGCTAGACTTAGGTTAGCATTAACCAATATTTAATATACTTAAGGCTTAAATTGAATTGATCAAGACATATTGATTCCAACTACTTTATTCCATAATTCAAAATTATATATTTACCGAACATATTAAGCAATCTTATCATTTATGATCCTTAATGTCCATACTGCCCTTAGTACCATTTGAGTCTGAAAAGAAGAAGATTAGGACGTAACCAAGTTGCTTAGATACCCATCACAATAGGTTCCCTCAAAGTTTACAGATCCAAGCCCTTATCCTATCTTGGGACTATGCCCTCAAAGCGCTTAGGGTCGTTGATCCCTACCCTATCTTGGGACTCAACCTATTGGCTGGATTTAGACAGGCCTCTCCTTGGAAACACTAAGTCCCTTCCTCTTCCGTGTTGGTAGATGATCATAGAGCATTCATCACAGCCTCTGATACATCTCTTGAAAACTGGCTGCTATAATTCTGGTTCAGGATCTTTACTTAGACCCGCTCTAATACCATGTTAATGTTTTTGAACCAGAATAATATACATGCAATAATCAGAACCTTTACCATCAAAGCACAAGAAAAATCAGACAGATTTACCCTGGGAAAACCCTCCTACTCGAGGGAAAAACCCAACCACACCCGAAAATAGATCCTTTATTGTCTTCTCAAAAACATAATACAGTGTTCTCAAGGTTATGACTGTTAACTCATGACAGTTAAACAACCAGCCTTATTCTGAATATAAAATACTTCAAGTATCTCTCAGATACTTTCAACAGACAGAATCTCTCCTCGGAATGATCGAACACAGATCATACATCCAGCAAAGATAGAACTGTAACAGAGCATAAATTACTGATAAATACTCCTCACAATCGCAAAACCTTAACATATTAAAGAAGCCGATCATATACAGATCGTGCATACAATGGTAAACTCAGACTTCTGCTAATACTCTTAGCAAGTAAGCACATGCAATCACTTCTTACAACAGTGATATTCCTCCGTCCGCAACACTCTGCCAAAAACATGAATAAAATAGATGAATAGATTTCTTCAAAATACTTATCGCTAGAATCCATTGCTTCACAATGTAACTGTTGTAACGCTTGTGGAAAGCCAGCGGACAGCAGTTACAAATCACCGATCGCATCCACATAGACTTGATGGTGAACACCAACTGACAACTTCTCATAAACCGTGAACCGACATGATTCAGCGCCAGGTAAATCCATGATTCCAAGTCACTCTGATGCTGTGTCATCTCATACGTGGTGCAAAGTCACTCATTTCCAGCGGAGACAACAAAAATGGGGAAGTTTAATAATAACTGGTGTCAGGCACCTCAACATGCGATGACGGCTACTGAAGGAAGACAGTCATCTTTAGAAGAATACACAGTCGGTATGAAGGAGGTCTCTTGTAGCTACCATAAACATTAACAAATATCTTGAGTATTATGTATATGTACATTCACTTATGAGTCTCTCGTAGCTACCATAAACATTAACAAATATCTTGTGTATTATGTATATGTACATTCACTTATGAAATATATATATATATATATATGTATGTATTATTAACATGTTTATATATATATATATATATACTCAGTAATAATCTACTGTAAATATAGAAACTATATTAAATTGTCCTTAGAGTACATACAGTTATCCTTTTATTTCAGACCCGCTTGTTATTTGCTGACGCTGTATTTTATCAGCGCTGAGTGCATGTTTCATGCGCTCCCTTCCTTTTTCCCTGCCTGATTGTATGAGGCCAATACCCTCTTATATTCCCTCCACCGAATCAGTGCTGAGTGTATGTAACTTCTCATACATGTCGCTGACTACTGCAGACACGACCATTCAAGATGCTGGTCGCTAATTTGGATTATATCCTTGATAAAAGATTGTCAACTAAGGTGTTAGTATTTATAATGTTTGTTTTGTACTTGTTCTATGTTTATTAATAAATTTACTATTTATTATGTATATATGATTAATAATTTTATATTATTAATCGTGAAATATCATTGTTACACTACTTATTTTATATTATTAATTTTGAAATATAATTGTTACATTATTTATTATATATTACTAATCATGAAATATACTATTTTACATTATTTAGTATTTAGTATTTATTTATTTATCTTTTAAATATTATTTATTTATTAATTTTTTCTTTGTGAATAAAATTCTACTATTTTAAAATTATTTATTATTAAATTCTATATCAGAATGGGGACATCACAACAGGACTACCAAGGGGAGGCAATTCTGGACCAGGTTGCCTACTGATTACAAGAATTAGTAAAGGCATGTACCAAGACTGATTAAAAATTGTTTTCTTCTGGAAAGTTTGTTTCTAGGAATGCCTTGCCTATGTAGAATCCAACAATCAATCAACGCCTAAATACATGGAGTCAAGAACATTTGCTTGATAGTAACAAGTCGGTGCCATCAATTGCCATAGTCATCAGAAAATATGCAAAGAGCGGAGTGATTTTCCCTAAAAAAACAACAAAACCATTTGCATCTTCAATTAGGAAGCAATGGGAAAGGATTGATGCTAGAATATAATGGTGCTTGGAATGGAAATGATGTGAAAAATTATTCCATAGATCTACTGCCAAGGTTTCCAACACAATGATCTTGGCGATTACTGATTTGTTGAGCACGCCACTCAAGCTACCTAAATTTTGGTTACCGACTTCAAGAAAGAACACCACAGTAATTTGGTGAACACTCAGGGGATTATATCATGATCAGATCCTTAACAGGTGGTTCTAGAGGGTGGAAGAAAAATTCCCATTTTTCTATTCTTGCTTTGAAAATGTGAATAGTTTTAAATCATTTATTGAGGTGGTCCACAAAGTTATAAAACAGATCAGCTCATAAAATTTGCACGCGTTGTCATGCAAGAAGCTATAGAACAAAGAACAGTGGTTGTGGACACTAACATGTTACATAGGAGGCACCTTGAAGATGAATGCATAAGCTCAAGAAACATTATAGAAACCATATAGTTTCTGCTAAGAAAAAAGAAAAAAAATTGCAAAGAGTGATCCATCCCCAGAAATCATAAGCTGCTAAACTTTCAGTTGGACAAGAACATAGCTGCAAAAATCTGTAGATTGTATTCTTTCAGACAGCCAGTTGGGATTGAGGTTGCCTAGATTGATGCCAAGGGCATTAACTACTTCCCACCATCTCCATCCAAGATATGCCATATGGTATTAATTACATATCTGCAAGAAATTAAAAAGGAGAAAAGCAAATGGGAAAAGGGACACATTACGTAATGTTAGAACTGTGGCCACTTTCTCCAAATCAGGTGACATCACACCATGACAGAGTGAGATAGATTGCAGTCCATTAGATGACAGGATATAAAGGCAGCCTTCCATGACTAATAACAAGATTGTGGCACGAATTCTCTACAAGCAATGTACAATTGATATCACAAATTCACACGTGGATTGGCAATCCACTCATGCCAGGTGAAACCATGGAAACCCAAGAGTTTCACCTCTATATATCCAATGTTCTTCCTTAAGTGATGAGAGTGTTTTGCTGACTCTTTATTGGGTAAATGTTCACCCTCTTGCATCCAACCAGTCTCATCCATACCTAGTACCTAGTTTACTGGTGAGTCAGTGACAGCTTTTGCCTATGAACAATTGGGCATCATCTTACCCTCTCATCTGATAAACAAAGGTCAAATGACCGTACTTTTATTAATCACACGGTTGAATTGATTCCTTCTCCCATTATGTGTAATCCATGGATTGCCAAGGTTATCTGATGAAGAAAACTCAATCCCCTGTAAGAGAGCTTCTCTAACTGTTGAATTCAAAATATGTGCGCTACCAGTTAGAATTCGACTACTGAACTTCACAGGTTAAAAAAAGGAAAATGTTTATAAAAAAAGGCTTAATTGGTCTTCTGCATGCAGAGCAGAGTGCTATTGATATTTATGCAGTTGTCAAGGTTCATTTAGTCCCTAGGCTAATTGAAATTCTCAAGGAAACTAATATGCTTTGGCTCCAGGCAAGATATATTCTCATACAAATTAACAACTTCAGTTGAGTTTAGTGTGGTTTACAGTTTTCTGATAGATATTTTATTGTATATGATGCAATAGTTCAAAGCAGCTTTTTCATTTCCAACCATAGCCCATGAAAGTCCCAGCACATGGATATTGTGATTTACCATAGTGCAGTGTGTCAATTTGTCCTGCTTCTTTCCTCTGTGAATGGTGATGTCCAAGAACTTGTATTGGGTGCATGCTTTATTACTTAAACCATAATTTCTTTTCTTCAAGGAGTTATTCTTGAGCTACAAAATGGTTCAGGTTGCATTGGGTTTTAATTTCAATGTCTTGATTGTATCTGGAACTTGAATTTATACAAGGCTCTCTAGGTTTTGGGACACATCTCAAAATATGCTTTCATTCTAAAGAGATCTTAAACCATAATTTCTTTTCTTCAAGGAATTATTCTCGAGCTACAAAATGGTTCAGGTTACATTGGTCTTAATTTCAATGTCCTGATTCTATCTAGAACTTGAATTTATACAAGGTTCTCTAGGGTTTGAACACAAGGACTTTCCCAATTTACAAGAACTGCAAAGATTTCAATAGTAAGAAGGGAAACATAGGCATTATCAAAGTTTTGTTGTGGCAAATACCAACCTCAATTATGCCAGACAAGCCAAATTCACTTTTACCATTTTATTTTGGGGTGATGTTTAACATGAGGATGTGAACATGATGGAGATGATACTTTTTTTATTAATCTTCTTTTGTCCAAGTTAATGATGCACTGTCAGCCCTAACCAAGCCTATTCATATGCAAGATATTGATGTGGTGGCATGCATGCCTGGACAAGTTGGCTAATATGGCAGTGCGGCTACGGACAAGTTGGCTAACGTGGCTACCAATGGTCTCCTTTAGGGCAGATTGGACCTGTTAGACTAATTAGAGATGACAGATGAGATTTGGATGATGATGTAAGCAGGGGGGGTGAGTTGGAGTCTTGTGTAATGCAGGCATAGGAACTACATCCTAAGTGGCTGCATATGTCAGCTAATTTCGTATAGACTCGGGGTCCCACTAGAGCTATGATGGCTTTAACTAGAGAATAATAATTTGGTGAACAATTTGAGATAGCCATCATTATTTCATAAGGCCATATGTTTCAAAATAAAACGTCTGACATGATCCGATCAAATCACCTGGTCTCACATCACTTGGCACTAAGGCAACATCAATGGAGTAAGATTTAGTGATACGGAACACTTTTGTTAAATTTAGAACCAAACGGCATTCAATAGACTTCAAACTAGGTCAAGTTGGCAGAGAACTTACCATACAACAAGTTTAAGCCAAGATACTCACATGAGTGAAGTTATATGTCTCCATGGCGGTACGAAATGAATTGAATTTACATAATGGCACATTTATTGGCTCCATCACCGAGATAACAAGGCAGGATTGAAAGCTTTTTCTATATATAGACTACACAGTATAGTCTTGAACGCACTTTGTGTGGTATTCCTGTCTTCTTCTCAATTTTGTCTTTGCGTTGCCGATCCCATGGACTCTCCCACTTGCCTGCTATCCAGAAAAAGGCAAATGTTCTTTATCAGGGAGGTCAAGGAAAAACAATTAAAGGCAGTCATGAATTATTCTCATGGGCTGGTCGTCCAAGCAGTCAAGAGGATTTTAGGCGGAGAATTTATCTTCACTGCCCATAGATATAGGGTTAATACGGACATCCCTACTGTGTCCGTGGCAATAGTTCTGCATATGGAGGTGTCCAATGAGAACACTAAAAGGCTGTGTAGAAAGGTATTCAAGGAAGAGTTCCTCCGAGAATTGGACCTAGTCATGAATAATATAGATTAAGAACTGACGATTCCACACCCTAAAGATTACTTCGTGATCAAAAGGGGTGGAAAGGTGGTGCCAAGAATGTCGTTGTTAACAATTGAGGATGCAGATTATTTTGAAGTAAGGACATCAATCATCAAACGGAATGTGCAGTTTCTGTTGAAGCTCCTGAGACTAAAACAGAATGAAGGTGGAGATTGGATTTATAAATATGTGCGGGAGAATGGAATTGATACCAGAGATGAAGAGACGGCAGAATTCAATGTTGAAGGGTTGCAGAGCATTGGAGAAGCTGACCTATTGGGACCAAGCAATCAAGGCGCCAAGCGTCCAACTATGGCTCTTCTGGTCAACAAAGGGAAAGCAGTGGCCATGGACTAACTGCTTTTATTTTCTCATATATAAAATAAGGATATGGAAATATCCAGTATGATAATATGATGGGTAACAGACATAGCAATTTAATTTATTTAATGTAAAGAACTAGATACAATGATCAATATCACGTGCTTGATTTATATGAAATGAAAATTTAATAATACTAATCAATATCGCATAAGAAATTAAAGGCCCTTAAGCCATGTCCTAATTACATCAGTTTAAACATCAAGATGTACAAATTAGCAATTTAATCTATTTAACAATCAAGAACAAGATACAATATTAGCCATATTAGTCACATCCCCTTAAGCCATTTTAGTTACATCCCCTTTCAATGAACATGTCCTAATTACATCCCCTTAAGCCATTTCAATTACATCCATTTTCTAGCCATGTCCTAATTACATCCCCTTAATCCATTTCGATTACATCCCCTTTCTAGCCATGTCCTAGTTACATCCCCTTAAGCCACTTTAGTTACATCCCCTTTAGCCATGTCCTAATTAGAGTTCTAAATTTTGTTTAATGTATTTAATGTCAAGAACGAGATACAATAATTGAAATAGATCACATAAGAAATTGCAACGAAAATTTAGTAAAACTATACAGTATCACGTAAGAAATATCATCCCCTTAAGCCATGTCCTAATTACATCAATGTAAACATCATGATATACAAATTAGCAATTCAATCTATTTAACATTCAAGAACAAGATACAATATTAGCCATATTTGTCACATCCCCTTAAGCCATTTCAGCTACATCCCCTTAACCATTTTAGTTACATCCCCTTTAGCTGAACATGTCCTAATTACATCCTTGTAATCCATTTCAATTGCATCCCCTTTCTATCCATGTCCTAATTACATCCCCTTAAGCCATTTCAATTATATCCCCCCCTTTCAATCCATGTCCTAATTGCATCCCCTTAAGCCATTTCAATTACATCCCCTTTCTAGCCATGTCCTAATTACATCCCCTCAAGCCATTTTAATTACACCCCCTTTTGTTGTGTCCTAATTAGAGTTTTAAATTCTATTTAAAACTCTAACACACCCATTCAGTGTTCATGGGACCAAAAAGGTTAATCTTCCTCTAAAACATCGCATTGGAGTCACATGGTCGGCTCTGAGGCAGCAGTGGATCAAGATCAATGTTGACGGTGCATCAAAGGTGAACCCAAGAATCAGTGGGGCTTGTTGCATTGCTAGAGATCACATGGACAAGATTCTTGCTCAGAGGTTGATCAGCCTAGGGATTGCCACCAACAATGAGGCAAAATTCCGAGCGGCTCTGATCAGATTGGAGTGTGGCAGGTATCTAAAAGCTGCAAAATTGCATTTAAAAGGGGACCCCCTAAATGTTGTCAATTCTATCCGGCACTAATATACACCCAATTGGAAAGTTCAAAAGTTGGTACTCTAGATATAGGAATTGGTGGGCACATTTGACAATTTCAAAGCATCTCATGGGTACACTAGAAACGAAACTATGAACAGGATGGCCAACTTAGCCGTTGACACTCCTTGATGGACATCTGACATGGCGGGATTCATGATGGCGAGTGGTGAGGTGGTGCTTGGGAGTACGGTTATTTTTTATTAATGAGAACCTTGTGGGATGTGATATCACAATCGTTATTCTCACATACGATAGCTACAGCGAATGGACAAAATGGGATTTGATATCTCCTTTTGGGGCTTTGGAAAAGACACGTTTTCCTATCTATGTGTCGTGAGTTACTGCCACGCATTTGAAAGATGGTTGATTTCATTTGGACTGAATGAGGACCGAGCAAGTTGAGAGATTGTACAAAAAGGATGGAGATATTCTCTGATTTCGACGCAAGGTAATAATGTTTCTTAGTGCTTGCTTATTGAGATTATCTCGTCCTCATTATTAAACAACCCACGATAATGCGATGACGTGAGGTGGAGTCCTTAAATAAACACAATAGTGGTTTCATGGGGCATTTTTCTCTACCACTCAGTCCAACATCTATGATTGCTAAGTGGATTGTCTAGGATGGATACCCATGTTCCTCTAGTTTGCAAGAAATGCCAAATGGCTTTCCTTGGCGAGGTATCTGATAAAAGGCTCAAATGCATACTTCATTCTAGTCATGATTTGGTGGTGCATGTAGTGAGAATAGTGTTGGGCGAGGAGTTCTTAAAAACAAACCACCACCATCGTGTCAATATAGCCATTTCTTCTAGGTTTTTGGCCTCCCTGCTCAACACAAGTGAAACAAAGGAAATGGCCAACTCTCTTTGTTATGGCATTTTCAAGAAGCAGATTCTCAAAGAGATTGGTGACGTTTTGGAGAATGTGGTGTTGGGTCAAGGCATTCCTCTACCAAAAGATTTCTATGTGTTGTGTAGGAGGGGACGGGAAGTGGAGAAGTTATAGCTTGTCACTTTTGTTGTTCCAATTTCCCTACCTTGTCCTAAGCTTGTGGTGCAGAGAAGTATTGGATTTTTAAAGCAATTGCTTGACTTGGCACTAAGGGAAGGGGATGGATGGTTTCGGAATTACAAGTAGAACAAAGGGCTCATAAACAATGATGAGGGTGCTGAGGATCAGGACGCAAAGTTCAAACAATAGCTCATGGATGAGGAGGTGCTGAGTGTTGCGATGGAAGAGCTGGAGGATCACACTGCATGCGATTCCTTGTGCCTGTTGAAAGCTAAATTTGCAAAAGAAAATGTATTCGATAAATGGGTAGTTTCTTTTGGTTTCTCTGCCTCAATTTGTTATATGATAGTTACCAGTGTTTGTAGATAGGACTATAGGTCTTTCTATGTATATGAGGTTGATGCTGTCTGGGGCCATGCGGGCCATTTTGCTAATGTATACGGTCCTAGGTCATGCGGGACAATTTGTTACTATATGTCATGAATAGCAATTCGGTTATACAGCTTAGGTGATACGGAAGTCTAGAAATATGAAAGGAACAAACAAATATGGCTGGTGGCAATTTTCAATATGTAATTTTCCGAAGTTCTAATATAAATGGGTCCAGCCCCTTAGTTGCTTTTGACCAATCAAAAAAAAATCAAGTAACAAAGCCTCTTTAATGTTGGGCAATGTTTGGAATGTTTATAATTTCCTTGATTTGCTTCCATCATGATATGATTATCTTATTTCATGTTCACAAATTTGGTGAAATTGAAACTAAACCAAAGTCTATTTATTGCTTTGTCATTGCAATGAAGACCTTTCATAAAATGTCAACACTAAAGTTACCTAGGTGTGTATTGTCTCCCAAGAAGCACCTACTCATTCCCTTGGTACTTTTAAGGGTCATATATGGGGTACATTTCCCATGCATGACCTATAACTAATCCAAACAATCAAACTTATAAACAAAACCAGTTTTTAAAAGTACCAAAATGAAAAGTAAAATATAACATTCTGAAAAGAGATTTTAGCCTTAACAAACTCATGTTGTAGCTTGAATCAAGTACAATATTTTGTATACCATATATGTGATCTTTATCAATGATACATTGAATATTTTAATTATCAAAATGTGTATGTTAATGTTTAGTATTATGTAATTCTTTTTACTCCAAAATGTTCATTACCATTGTTAAATTTCTTAATGTTTTAATACACATATATAAATTATTAGATTTCTTACCAATGTGCACCCCAACACGCCTTGCTCAAGTTCTAAAGATCTACACTATCTGCTAGTTACCTGTACCTTAAATAGATCGACATCCACACCCTTCCACCAATGCAACCTTGGTCAATTCAATCAGTTGTCAATCCCATTAGTGAAGGTACCAATTTATAACAAAACAATGTTGGACTTGTGTGCTAACGTGTGTTAGCTCCATGTTCCAAATTAGCCAAATTTATTGGTACCCAAATACACTACCCCTAAAAAACTTCAAGATCAATCATTATTGTAGTCAAATTCCAGGTCACTCTTCTTATCACATCAATGTCAACCATGTTGTATTTACTATTAAAATACTATAATGTTTAATACCATGTTGTATTACAAGCAAAGGTAGAAAGGATTGAGATCAAGACAAATCTTCTCCAACTCGTTGAGACAAAATCATATATGAGGATCATATTTCAAGCATGAAATTGCCACTACAAAGAATTCAAAATTTAAGACAAGCAATTTCAATGCTTACCAAAGTTCAAACTTTCTATTTTTAGAGGAAAAAAAAGTTGTTTTTACTTTTTCTTTTTTGGTTGGCTTGTATTGAGGAAAGAAGCACAAAAATTAGAAGTTTATAATTCTTGAAAGTTAGTTTTTTTTCCTTTTTGATGGATCGCAATGGCAAAAGGTTATCAAAGCAATTTCAAACATCATCACACAGAGATGGAATTAAGAAATATGAAAGAAAACAAGAAATGGAATTTTTATCAAGGTTAGTGTTCAAGAATGAAAAATGAAAGAAATTTAAAGGAAATTCATTTTTTTGAGTTAACCATTCAAAAATTTCTTCAAATTGGTCATACCTAAAAGTTTCACTTGGCATTAAGTGATCAATATCTCCACTTGGCACAAGTAGAGAAACTTCCACTTAGTGCCAACTTTGATAGTTTTCACTTTTTGCATCTAAAGGTCAACTTTCCCACTTGGTATCAATGTTATGATAACTTCCGCATGGTGTTAATTGACTGAAAGTTCCGTTTGGCATTAAATGAAGAATTTCTACCTAGTGCCTATTTTGATAATTTCCTCTATCTGATGCCTAGGGCTGAATAGCTCTACCCTGAATTGAAATAGAATTGTTTAATTGTTGTTCAAAGATGAAATGAAAACAAACAGAACACCCTAGTTTGTGTCGATGCCAAGGAATGGTGAAAACAGTTTTAAAGCATAGAATTTGCTTATTCAGGCATGAGGCTACACTTCATACTTTCCAATTTCAAAAGCTTCTTGCTAAGCCATCCCATTGAGCCGCCATATCCAGTCTTTTTGCAAGTTTAGGAAGCCGTCCATTCTAGAAATCAGAGACACCAATGATTCTAGGCTTCTTCTTCATCAAACTTTCATTATACACAATGTTTTGTCATCACTTTTCAAACTCAAGCCGGACTGTTGAAAGTTAAAACAGCAAATTTTTCCGTTCAACCATACCCATGGGGATGCAGCAGTGATGAAGTGCCTTATCAAAATCGTAGTCTACTTCATTCTCCACACATAAATTTGATTATTTGCACGCATAGTTACCAGGAGACGGGGGTACTTGGAAACATTGGAGACTGGTGCTAGTAGCGGTATGGCTAATTTTCAAAACTTGGAGACGGGGGTACTAGGAGATGCCATTTTTTTAATATAATACAAAAAAAATCAGAAAATATCATGACATAGAACTTTGAAAACAAGAATAGTAAATCAGTCACACAAGAAAAGAAAATAGTAAAGGAAATTTCTCTTTAGACTATTATAATGACAGGAGATCAGTCATAAAGCTGTTGATGTCCCTCTCAAAAAGTCTACACTGTCAGTAGATCCAATCACTATAACTTTGCATGAATTTTTGTATCATCCAAACTATCAGCATGAAACATTATGCAGGCTTATATTATTTCTTTCCCTTATCTTTTTTTTTCTTTTAATGCATTTTGCCCGAAGTTAGTTTTCTAGTCGGAGATAGTGGGAGGTGGCAGCCAAAAGAATCCTGTGTGTCGCGAAGTTTCCAGAGACATCTCCAGTACTAGAGATGCATATCCGAAATGCATCTCAGGGGGGTGGACTGTCAAATTTAGACCATACATTTTTCTAAGCATTTTATCACGACTGAACAAATTTTATTTTTTTTATATAACACTATTTTTAATCTTTAAATTAAGTCCTATGAGAAGAGCAATAAGTTACGTAACATCACATGAACGCTCTCCAAACAATTTAACGGACTAGTATTAAGCTAACTGTTTACTTTTAATATTTTTGCAGATAAAGTAGAATGATATGGCACCATCTTAAGACCTCAAACCTCAAATTTAAACCGCAAAATTGCAAAGGAAATTTGATTATCATTCAAAATGTCCCAGAAACTAAGTGATCCATCCCCTGACGATGTGCATTTATTTATGATGAAATGAAGGGGGTACCTTGAAATCCTTTTCCAATGGAAGTGGCAGTTACATCGACCAGATCTCCCTCGGCAAACATCTCGTGGAAGTTCAATCGTTGATTGGGTTGGAAGGCATCGAGCTGGGATGCAGAGGCCAAGCGGAACTCTTGCAAGTGGCGCAGGGGCATTGCCCCCGCTTTGTTGAGATGGCCCAATTCGGGCTTGCTGAGCTTGGCTTCCCTCACTCGCCTGTACCCCACTTGAACAGAAGCGTACCCATCTGTGGACTCTGTCTTTATCTGAGTGACAATGTTGCCCTCGTGAAACCCTATGACTGTCACCGGCACACACCTCCCATCCGGCTCAAAATATGTCATCATCCCCAGCTTGGTGCCCATTACTCCCACGCCTGCCTCGTACGACGCCATACAAACCGCTCCCGCCCTCCTCTGTTTTGGCATTGACATTGACATTGCTCCCATCGACTGCACACTCTGCCTCCCCACAACAACTTTTGTGGTGGCCAAAGAACAAGCAGACACCGAGGCGGCAGCCATGATTACAGTACACAACAGGATTTAAGAATGGCTATCGCTATGAATCTACTATTCCATTGTAAACGCTTATCTCTTTCTCCTTGGGGGCTTTTCTGAAAGATGTCAAGAAAGATGGATAAAATGAAAGTCTGGGATTAAAGGAAATGGGATGATTTACCGTAAACCCAGAGATAAGGTTCTCTGCAATTCTCTTTAACATTTAATAAGAATGCGCTTTACTCATTTCATTTCTCTCTTTCTTAGCTAATGAGATGATAAATAATTGGACCCACTAGTTCACTCCGCACTCCTATAATATTTTGATTAAGAAAAATTATGCGAGGGAAATTATTTTCTTATAAAAAAATTATTTATATAAAAATTGATATTAAAGATATGTAATTTATTAAACTTATTATTTGTAGTATATGAATTGGTGAAATAATTAGAATAAATTAAGAAAAATTATGTTAGGGAAATAATTTTCTTATGAAAAATTTAGTTATATAAAAAAATTGATATTAAAAATATGTAATTTATTAAACGTATTATTTGTAAGATAAGAATTGGTGAAATAATTAAAGTCATTATTCATCTCTATTGGTAGAATAGGACTTACATTTTGAGAATTGGGTTTTGTGGTTGCCTTGACATCTCATTGCAAGTTTTATGCCTAATTTCCTATGCTTACATCATGTCAACTTGATGTGAACACACCTAACTAATCATTTTTTTTGAGGTTAGTGGGTTTTGCAGCTTACAAATCCTTTTGCCACATTTACAAAATCATGACTGCATATGTTAGTTATTCATCGCGTATGCCAAGAATTTGCTACACAACTAAGAAATTTGTTACACGTATGATAGGCTCACTAAAGTATATGTTTTGATTTTCATTGTAGGCGTAGATTCCAACCCTACATACATTAAATTGAGCATTGCATACACCACGATTAGGATTGGACACACAAGAATTGGCATCAAATTTACTGACAAAGTGTTGCATTTTCTTGACAAAAAATAGAAGGTATAATTTCAAATATTCACAATTTCAATTTTGTGTTTGTTCAAATTTTTTATTCCTAACTTAGGACTTGTTTTTGTTATTGATTCTTGTTTTTAGCATTGTGGTATGGAATTAGAGGAGTTAAAAGGGGCAGATTTCTAAATCCTATGTGCCTAGTAGTGTCAATCACATTTCAATTTTTAAAGGTTTCATGAACATTTTCTTGTGTGTTTGTGGTCCTGCATAATTTATTTAGGTAGAACCCAAGGTGTTATCAAAGCATCCTCTCCCCTCGCGTGCTCATGTGACCTTGAATGTAAGAGAAATGTTAACATCTCATTTTCTTTTTAAGAGGCCTACTTAGGGATTTCATCACCTCAAGTGTATGACCTAAAGCGATATTTCTTGTGGGCCACTATATAAAAGAGCAGAAGTGAAAATAAAGCTCAATTTGAATATATGCCAACAATGCCATATATGAGAGGGTTAAAAATTCCCCTAAAGGTTGGCTATAGGTTTAAGTAGCTCACTCTTGAATGTGTATATGATGGTGTTTCTCAAATTGCAACTAAGAAACTTGTGATGAGTATCCTAGAGACCTTTCAGCTACTGCTTAGTGTGGTACAAGGGATGGAGATCGTGCCCCAAAGTTACTCACAATGTACTTCCTTGGGTTGAGATATAAATCTTTTAATTAGGTTTATCAGGCCACTTGGGAGAGAGAGTGAAGGGAAATATTTTGTAGGCCCAGATCTCTACCTATTTGCCTTTGAAAGGGGGATGTCTCTCACCACTCTTGAAGTATTAGAATTTGCATTGTTGATCCCACATTAAGTTATAACTACCACTTAAACATTCTAGGTTGTTAACATGCTTGAAGTGTCTTTTATTGTGTCAAACCAGTGGAGATTTGGGCTTTGAGGAGCCTTATACATACCCTATTTTATCTACAAAATCAACAACCATATTGTTTGAAGTATTTTTCTCACTGTTTGTAATCATAATTTGATCAACATTGAAACAAACCCTACTGAAAATTAAAAAACAATATTCGTTAGTTAAAATGTCACATGTGCAAATATGTGATGCAACTATTGAATAAAATGCCACAATTATTAGGTCAAACACTACAATTGTCAAAATTAGCAACTGATACGTTAAAATTAGTGTCACGGCTATTGGAATTATCACCACATTTGTCAAATCTTCTATATAGTTACTTGTCAAAATTAGGGTTTCCAAAACTAAACATCCAAATTATTGCTCAAGGTCAGTACACGTAATTCTGAGAACATATGAGACAAAGAAGCAAAATTGGCATATAAAAATTAAATATTCACTTAGGGTTTTGCATTAGGTTTACACTTTTAGGTCAAACATGTCTTCCACAATTTTGCATTTAGGTCAATTTACATTTTGCTTTTCTAAGTTCAGGTTTGTATTAGGTTTTCATTGTCATTCTCAAATCATAATTAGGGTTTCATTCATCTTTTGAACCAAATATCAATAGTCTAATCTTTTTAATCTTTGCATTTCAATCAATAGTCTAATATTATCGATCGCTATATTTCAATCATTACCATATACCTTGCATCTACTAGGTTTGCATATTCATCTGTAGGGAAATATTTGATAACTTGTGAGTCCAAAGATTGAATCATTATTTTGTCATTGGCAGGATATCTTGATCTCGTTAATATACTTTTGGTCAAATTTCATTAAAAAGTCCATACTCGTAGCTCAAGAGTCTAGTGAATATTATGAATTTTGTCAATCACCGTCCTTGTTATTTTGTCTTTTGAGGTCTAGTTTAGCCTTTCAATCACTTGGGTTTGTATTTCCAGATTTGTGTTTTGATATTTTTAAAAATTTCCATAGGGAACATCGTCATTCCTTAGTTGTCATTGTAGGCATGTTTTTGTACTCCTTTCCCATAATGAAAAATTCTAAAGAAATAGATTTCATCACTTATTTGTCATTATAGTCATACTTTCATCTTAATCATTTCCAAAAAATAAAAATAAAAACTCAAAAAAATAGATTTCATTTCTTAGTTGTCAGTATAGTTGTGTAGACACCCTAAAATGGACAGGCTTGCGACTTTACATTAAAAACCCTAATTTTCATCTATTAATTAATGGTTTCTTAATCATTAATTAATCGTCTTTTTTCTTCTAAATTCATCTTTCTCCGTTCATCTAATCCAATTCTCAAAATTAATTAAATAATTAATTTTATTTAATTAATTAACCTTTAAATGATTATTTACCATTATTTAATCAATTAAACTCAATTTCCTATAGTTTAAATCAAATATTTAAACTTACTAATTATATTCTTTCAATTAAATTA
Organism: Thuja plicata; assembly: GCA_018584345.1. NCBI lineage: Eukaryota > Viridiplantae > Streptophyta > Pinopsida > Cupressales > Cupressaceae > Thuja > Thuja plicata. Next base: position 5,433,811 of record MU227491.1, on the reverse strand, counting down.
ATTTAATTTCATCAAATAAAGCAATTCTTAATTAAAAAGAATTCAATTATCTCACATGTTGAAAA
>MU227491.1:5421361-5433646 GCA_018584345.1 Thuja plicata | reverse complement strand
GCGCCATTACTCTGTCAACATTCAAGCTATCTTGCGATCACACACACACTTTGCAATTATCAAATTCTTGACGCTTCTCAAGTCATAGACGCTGCCCAGCCAATACTGAGCATCAAGAACAGCGTTTCGAAAGGAGTAGAGAGAAACAATAGAAGCTTCAAGCATCAAAGGGTTTGCATTCGTTTGTCTTCCTTTTTGTTGTTTGTACATTTTATTGCTCACGTTTCTGTTATTCGTTTAGTAGTCATTGCGTATTGGATTTGCATGCACTTGTGAACCTTTGCTACTAACCCCTGCCCTTGGAAAGCTGTGGGAAACCGGAGAGAGAGGCGTACAAGTTGCATTGTCATAATTATTTCCCAAAAAAAAGATTTCTTTCCTTAGTTGTCATTATAGACGCATTGTCATAATCATTTCCCAAAATAAAAAATCCTAAAAAAAATATATTTCATTCTCTAGTTTTCATTATAGGCACATTGTCATTTATATCTTTCCAAAAAATCACAAAAATCCAATAACTTAGATTTCATTCTTTAGTCATCATTTTAGGCGCATTGTCATTTCAATCATTCCCAAAAATAAAATAAAAAATCACAAAAACATAGCAATATTCTCTCATCTTTACATCTTAGATGTCATTTGCATGTTCTCAAAAATAAAAAGGACAAATGGACTCTGCATACGATCCCAATTTCAACCCAACTACATGATGATTTTTGATACTCTTATGAGCTTACGTCGACCACCTTGAGGGTAAACTAATTTTCCCACTTCTAATAGTGAAATGTTATTGGAAGACATTCAAAGAGGTTGTACATGAGAAGACACACATACTGCATCCAAAGATCCTAAGGTTTTTGTAATTATGAGTTCACTATTGTCTACTTACCCTAATAGATATTTCTTCTTACTTGCCCAAAACAGGTCAAAGTTATCATGAGACTTTGACATGTCTACCATAGTAGAACATGGAAAAATTACTACAACACAACCAATAGGGGTTACACAAGCATCATCCTCTTAACAAGTGTTTGTAAGCATACCTTTGATCAACATGTCCATGTGTGACAATGTGATCCAAGAAATAAAAATCCATTACGAACATATGCTCCTCAAGAAAAACCTCTCAAGGCTATCTTGACATAAGTTGATCCAATCCAAAACCATCGTGTTGCTAGAGATAAGACATTATGAACAAGCCCTTATAAGTCATCATGATAGAACAATAACATTTTTTAATACCATCAAACAAAAGGACACAGGAATTCCAATTGCTATCAACTCAAGAATATAATCCAAGATCTCATAGACCAATGGGAGATAGAAATTGAAAATGTATATAGATATTCAAATAAGGACCATAAAATCTACAAATATATGATACAAATTTATGATAAAGAAAGGCCTCTGGTTCAAGACAATTCAATAAATCTAATTACACCTATGCCTCACATGATGATGTTGTAAATCATATCCAACAACTCGACATAGAGTATTCACCATCACCTTTAAAGGCAAAGACCCTGATTGTGTTGTTGTGATCCAAAGATCTAAAATAACCATCAAGGATCCCCATCAAATTTCTCATCCATGAGTCACTACAATCTTCTAGATCATTTGAAAAATATCGTGGACCAAATATCTATTTTTGAACTCCTAAATATATTTCCAAATCATAGGGTAGTTCTTGACAAAGCCTTATGTGAGTCTTCATTCCCTAATGACATAAACATCAATGAATCTTAGGGTATGGTGGAACAACTTTCCACCACACACGATGTCATGTCCATTGAGCACAACTTGCCTACTCACTAATCTTTCCATAATGATCCCCTCCATCTCAATGTATGTGTCCATAAGTATATGATTAGACAAGTTTTTGTACATGGTGGGGACAATCTCAACATTTATACATTGAAATTAGTTGAAGCATTAGGATTTTCTAAGAGTTGTTTCAAATTTTCAAAGAGAATCATTTTTAGATCATATGACGATGTAGACCATCTTTCCTAGGGTGTCATCACACTCCCTATCAGAATCATATCAGAGATCAAAGACACCACATTCAAAGTGTTGGATCTTGAAATCAAGTATAACATACTCCTAAACCAGCCATGGGTTCCTTCCATGAAGTTTGTTCCTTCCACCTACCAACAATGCTTAAAATTTTCATACAATATATTTGAGATCACCATACTAGGTGATCGAGACCCTTTCCTAAATTGCAGTTATAAAAAATTTGCGGTCATAATCAAATTTATATATGTTGATTCTTTTTGTGAGGAAAAGTTACCTATCTCACCAGGGACATATGGTAAACCATGACTAGTTTAACTTAACACAAAGCTCACCATTTAATACCACCACATATAGTCTTTATAAAGTGGGGTGAGCTAAATTAGGAGTCTATAGAAAAATATGTCTCAAATGGATTCATAGAGACAAAGAAGAAAAGTCAGAAATTGAATTCCTTGCTGAACAATATGGAAAAGAATATATTATGATGAAAAACAAGGGATATGATATTCATAGAGGCCCTAGTGTGCAAAATCAAGGAGTGGTAGAACCTATTATACCCAAAGCTCACCCCAAGTTTAGAGGATTAGGGTATCAATCACCTAATATAGGTGTTTTACGTTCTATTTTTCTTCCCACCAAAGACATTTGTACTTCTAACAATATCAAGCCATATGATGGGTGTTACATGAAGACCAATTCTCGTGAATATCAATGGGACACGCCATGAGCCGTAAATAATATCTTTGTAGACCTCGACAACCTACCTTTGGAAGATAAACATGTAGACTATCAAGCCTAGACATAAATCATTTAGGGTTCCTCTAAACACTTTGAACTTCCATTTATACCAATACAACCATGTTTATGTCTTGTACCAAGCATAATGATAACATATCCCTCATCTACCCTAACCTTATTGATTGAGAACAACAAAGTCGACCGAGTTTAGACATTTTTTAGAATGACAAAGCTATTGTTGATTTTTTAGGACTTCAAAGTGGTATACTCATTGGGGAACACAAAGTTGGGTTTACCATTGATCTCAATAGTGTTGCATACTTTGGGGACTCTAGCCCTCATTCTAGTTGAAAAACTGAAAATAAAGATAAAAATACATGGTCTTTAGGTAAAAATAAAAAGGTTCCTTCTAACTAGGAAAAAAAGGACATATCTAATGGTGAAAGCCTCTCTGAGGTGTTAAAGGATGGAAGGTTGGACCACAAGTCAAAAAAGATCGCCTCTTCTCGTAGAATGTTCATAAGAAACTAATATAGAAAATGAGGAAAATCAAAAGATAGTATGCTTTACAGTATCCCGAACACTAGAAAAGAAAGAGCAGTTCATCCAATTCTTTATCGAGAAAGGAAATTAAATTTTGTATGCTCATATGCTAATATGCCAGGGATAGATCTAGAAGTAGTCCTTCATCATCTACCTCTCTACCCAATAGAAAATCCAGTAAAACAAAATTTAAGAAAAATAAATCCAAAGATTGCCTTACTAGTCAAAGCAGATCTTAAGAAGTTATTTAATGCAGGTTTTGTTCAACCAATTGACTATGCAAAGCGGATATCTAATCTTTTCCCAATAACCAAGTTGAATGGGGTCATAAGGATTCACACAAACTTCAAAGACTTGAATAAGGCATGTCTAAAGGATGAATTCCCATTATCTAGTATTGTTATGATAGTTTATCTAACAATTGGTTATGAAATATTATCACTTATGGATGAATTATCAAGATATAATCAAATAAGGATATCACCTAAGGACCAACATAAGACAATATTCACTTGTTCTTAAGGGAATTGTCATTGGAATGTCATGCCATTTGATACTAAGAATGCCTTGGTTACATATCAGAGAGAAATGACCACCATCTTCCATGATATGATGCATATTTAAATGGAATATTATGTTGATGACTTACTAGCCAAATCGGTTTCAAGATACAATCATTTAAATATCCTATCAATCATCTTTGACAAACTAGAAAAGTATAAAGTAAGAGTGAAACCTAAGAAATGGGTCTTTAGAGTTACATTAAGGAAGCTTCTAGGGTTCATTATCTATCATCAAGGAATTGAGGTGGATCCAACTAAAGTGAAATCTATCATAGAAATATCTCCACCTACAAACACAAGTTGACTAGGAAGATTACAAGGTAAATTATAGTCAATCCACAAATTCATTGCTCAACTTGTAGACAAGTTACACCCATTTCCACATCTACTCCATAAGGGAGTTTCTTTCAAATAGACAAAATAATGTCAGGAGACATTTCAATTACTCAAACACTACTTGCTCTTTGCTTTAAGATTGATGGCACCTATTGAGGGAAAGTAACTCCTACTGTATATTTTAGTGACCGCATCATCTTTGTGATCTCTCTTAGTCTAACATAATGATGAAGGAAATGAGATAGACATCTAATAAACCAATAGAACACTTGTAGGGTGTGAGCTAACCTACAAAGCTATAGAAAAAGCATGTTTAAAAATTATAGTTGCCTCCTAGAAGCCTTAACATTACATGCTTAGTTATAAAATGATGCTCATAGATAAGATATATTCTCTCAAGTACCTCTTGTAGACACTTAAAATTGGTTAACACTTGTGGCTATGCTTTTAATATGTCTTTTATATTGTGTGTTTGGTCTTTATCATTCATTGATATTATGTCATTCTTTCATTAATTAAATGTATCAATTTTTTAATTAATTATTAACTTCATCCTCTTATTTGACAATCACCCATCAATTTGTCCTTATTTGCCTTGTCATATGTCTAATTAAATAATTTTGTCAATTATTTAATCATTTTCCTCCCGTCGTTGGTCTGTCCTAGGGGAATATAATAATTTAATTATTAGACCCCTTGCACTAACATGTCCTTAGGATAAATAAATATGTTATTTATTTATCTCCTTTATCCTTTTTCGCAATTAAATAATATTTTTTAATTGGATAATTATTAATATGGGAATCTTGACAACAGATCAATTTAGAAGAATGGGATATGAGGGAGCTAGTAGATGCCCGCTATGTGAAGAAGTAGAGGAGAATGCAGACCACATCTTACTGACATGCAATTTCTCCAATCAATACTGGAAATGGTTGTGTAACAAGCTGGGATGACTCTCAACCCTTCCTAACTCCGTCTTAGGTATGTTGCAATCATGGCTTGTAATCAAGAAGGGATGTTTGTATAGAAATTTATGGGTATTAGCACCATCTGTTATTATTTGGGAATTATGGAATGAATGCAATAGGCGTATATTTAAGGATAAAAAGATGAATTAGGATCAGCTAATAAATAAAATTGAGGCAGTCATTATTGAAACAATAAATTTTAGGATCATGAATAAACATAAAGTAGATGCAAAGATGACTTATTAGGATGAAAAGATGAGAGGGAGATAGAATCGATTGAAGGTTCCTTCTTATGTGGGGGCTTGGGGATGATAGGAATAAACAGAAAAGAGTTGAATGTAAAAGGAAGCCACCAAAGAAAGGATGGTTTAAGCTCAACTTTGATGGTGCCTCTTGAGGTAACCCGGGACTAGCAGGCATAGGTTGTTGTCTTCACAATTCGAATGAAGTAGATGTGGCAAGGTGTGAAAAATCATTCTTTAAAGAAACTAATAACATGATCGAATTGATAGCTCTAGTGGAAGGACTCTTGATTTGCAGAAAGACGGGGATAGAGAAACAATATATAGAAGGGGATTCTACAATTGTGATTAATGCATTAAGAAAAGGAACTATGTCAAATTGGAGGCTTAATGCAATATGAATGATGACTCTACACCTGATTAAATCCTTCAAGAAGATACCCTTTAATCACATATATAGGGAAGGTAATTCACAAGCAAATGAATTAGTAAATAAGGGAACATATGGGAACTTCATTGTTTGAAGGGATAGCTAGGTGATTGGTTAAAATACTAACTATATATGGACAGGTATGGCATTGATTGTTACATAATTTTAGCAACTTAAATAAAACACAGAAATTCTTATAAGTATATATACACCTACTGAAGGTAAGATATATACATTGATAAGGATGGAGACATAAATTTCCTTATTATCAGTAGAAGCATTAGTATATTCATATATTCCTATACAAGTATACAAATACACACTTATTCATATATATATACACACTTATAAGCTTGTCCTCTCAATCGGTTCTTATGGCTTGTTTTTCATAATCACCCAATACTGTCAGTACATTATGACGTAGGCAGCTCACTTTAAGTAATGTATATGATTAGTTGGATTCTCTTGCCCTCATAAGTGCTTAAATTAGGATCCCTTGTTCAAGATATCACTTCTTATTATGATTTTCTTCATCCATAATTATCTAGAAATTTGACCAACCCCTTTATAAACTCCTCCCACCTCTCATTATCTCACATTGGCATCCTACTATGGATACTCCAGTGAAATTATCGTGCAAAAAGAGGCAGATGGCTTTCACAGGGGTTGTTACTGAGGAACGACTGCAAGGTATTGTAAAATTCTCCCATGACCTGGTCATTAAAGTTATAATGCAAATCTTTGGTAATGACTATATTTTAAATGAGGATCGCACTAGGGAAAACTCAGATATAGCCTACGTGTTTTTGGCAGTTGACATGTTTTTTTGATAAACATAGGGAAATTGTAAGGAAAATTTGCAAAAGTGTCTTCATAGGGGATATTCTAATAGACATTAACAGGGTATTAGTTAGAAAAAACTTTAGTGGCAATTATTCACCAATTGTCAAATGTCGCATGTCGGCGAGCGGGGAATCGGCGATTCTTTTTCATATATTAGATTCACCCTATCGCCCGACAATTATTAATATTGGGTCCAATGCCCGGGCCCATCGTCCATTGCTTTATTTAATTTTCTACTTTTCTTACAGATTATCTCCAATGGAATCTAATTTTTGGTCCTTGTAAATTTTAAAAATTTGCCTATAATTTATATGCGACCCAAATGGACGACCTATATTCGCCAATAGTTTTATACATATATATTTATAGGTAGCCCCAAATTCGCCTGGCATTTTGTGGACGCATGTCTCAACCTGACCCAAATTCACCAACTTTATTAATCATACCTTCATATTGGACAACCCATAATCTCCTCGCAAATAACAAAAGACGTGTTAAAATTACGCGGGCTTCGCCAAATTTGTATACCTTGACCTAAACCCTCCCGCCGAATTCACCAAATAAGGATAGTATAAAAACATTTGATCGATAGCAAAGTTTCATACTGTTGAGTGCAACTGCATACTGCATTGGCGAGTAGCGACTGTAATTTAATTTGAGGCAAAGGTAAGTGATACTTATTCTGTGACTATGTACTTTTGAGTTCATTATTATTTAGTGGTAACCAGTTAGCTAACATTGGTGACCAGGGAGACCTCAGACATGATTTTAGGGCCAATAAATCCATAATCATATTTATATGTATTATAGTTTGTTGTCACTTCTTCAACAATTTAACTTTTTTTTGCAGTGTAAGTCGTTGGAGAATGGAGATGCCAAACAAGAATAAGGGTAAGGCTCCTGCAAGTGGGGAAAGCCAAGAGAAGCCAGCAAAACATAGAACCTTATCATCATACTTTGGTCATGGTGTTGGAAATGTTTATGTCCAAAATCGGGAAGCTGCTTCATCACAAGTAGATTTTGAAGATTCACAACCTGAAACTACATGACATATTGAAGAAGTAGGCAAACCTGATATCTCATATCATGATGAACTGGAAGAGGATTTTCAGTTAAACACCTAGAGTAGCCATAATGATATAATCAACTTGGATGAGACTAAGAATGTCAGAGATGATGATGGTGTAGGGAAAATGAAAAGAAAAAACAATTCAAAGAAGGATAGGGAATCAAAAAATGATCGAAAGTGGGAGTTATCGAGGAATTTTCAAATAGAATAGGTGTTAAAGTATCCATTCATTGAACTAGTGGACAATCCAATTGAAGGTCAGCCTCCGGTAGAATGCAGATGTAAGATTTGCACCAAGATAAATAAGAAGGAAAAGAGGTTGCAGTTAAAAATTGACACCATAGAGAAGCATATGGGTAAAGTTTATGAAAAGAAAACCATAGATGGAGTTGAAAAATCAGTGATAAGATGGATAACAAAGGATGAATCTCTGCATGTTAGGAATGCATAATTTTATGAATTTCAGCTGAATATACAGACGAAGCCTGCTCAAGTTAAAGGCTCTATTGAAGCTTGTTTTGGAAAAGCATTGGATGTAGAACTAATGGGAAAAGCTATTAAGTTAAGTGGTGTTTTTAATATTTTGAGCTGAGGGTGTCCTATGACATACTACCCATCATTGAGTGCTTTATTAAACTTTATGAAATTTTGTAACTATCCTAACAGTCATTGGTCAGTAAATAGTTGATGGGAATGGGCAAGTTGTCTTGCCGATGTTGAAAAAGAGGATCTAAAGGAAAAAATTAAAGAATCAAATTTTATTGCATTGTCTTTAGACGAGGTTAAAATAGTATATAATACTTCGTGGGTATCCATGCATGTTTATACTGTACACAATTTTGTCTACCAACCTCATCTACTAACTATTACTAAAATGAAGGATAATGCGATAGCTGAAAATCTATTTGAACTAGTAAAGAGATCTCTAATTGAATATGAAGGTATAAATGACATGACGATTGCCAATAAGTTGGTGTGTGTCGGAGCCGATGGAGCTTCAGTAATGCAAGGCCACAGGGGCGGTCTTTGCACAAAGATACAATCTTCTTGTGCGCCCTACATTACTCCCATTCACTGCATGACCCACAAAATGAATCTATCTTTTGGAGTTGTTAGCAAGCATGGTCTAGTACAAAAAAATGATTCTTTAATCAAAGAGCTCTACCAATACTTCTGTCAAAGTCTGAAATGATTGATGGAATTTCAACACTTTGTCAAAGGAATAACCAACGGGAACAAGCTTCTGAAGGATAATGATACTAGATTGATCTCTTTGGATGGACCAGCGCATCGAGTGTTTTCAGAATATCAATCGTTGCTTGGTCTAATGAACTCAAGTCATGAAGAAGAAGGGCTACCCAAATTTCCTGAGTTTCTATGAAGTTTAAGTAATGTAGAGACACTCTTAACGTTAGGTGGTTTTCTCTCCTTGCTGGAGGAAATGAGAAATATAATGAAAAAGGCCCAGCAAAGAGAAATGTATATTGCATAATATGTTGTGCTTAGTAAATTGACATGCACGTGATGCTAGGTAATCTCTATCGATCATGTGATGATGTAAAATTTGTCAGCTGGCTAAAAATCATAGATTTGGACAATACTAACAACTTTTTAAAGATCGATGTAAATGGGGAGTTATGTGCAGAAGTACATGGATTTGAGATACCAATGTACTACTATGCTAGGGTCAAGTCCGAGGAACCAGGAAGGAAAAATAGGAAGCGAGTATCAAGTGTTAAAAGGGAAGACTTTACCAAGATCGTTGAATCTGTAACTGCTTCTGTGAAGCGCATTGCCTATGATATTTCCTTAGAGATTAGAGTAAGATTCCCTCCATTCAAACTACTTGAATCCATGTCTATTATGTTTCCTCCATATTGGAGTATCAACAATTTGAAGGATTATCAAAATAAGCTACTAACTTTGATAGATCATTTTTGCAAAACCAAAGAGTTAAATGGAGAAACTCTAAATGGAATTTTAGATGAATCTCGTTTGAGAGAACAATCAGGCCATTTTTCATAGACAATGAGGGAAAAATATAATATTATGCAAAACCCCCACGAAGATGGATCGACAACAAGGCTTTGGAAATATCTAGCTAAGAGAGAAATGTTGATTGATTCAATATCATAATTTTTCAAGCTTGTTGATTTATGTTTGACCATGATATTGGGGTCGGTGGAGGATGAGAGAGTTTTCAGTGCTTTGGGGTTCCTAAAGTCAAAGCTAAGAAACAAACTAGACAAGAATTTGGAAAATTTCTTGAGACTCTATACATCCAAGTATGAAGTTCATACTTTTCCTTATGTTAGGGCACTAAAATTGTAGAGGAAGAAATTTCAGAGAAGAGGGTTGGGAAAAATTTCAAACCAAAGTGGGAGTTCCAGAGATAATGATGTGACTGTCATTGACTCATGTATTGGTACTGGTAATGCTAGCATTGAACTTGAGTTAAGCAGAGGTATGCAAAGTGTAGAAAACATATCGAAGAACCAAGGAGGCTATGAAGTTGATGGAAATGAATATGAGGATCTCGATAATGAGATGATGTGGCAACTTGAACCTTTGTAAAAGTAGCAGGTCCTAGGTATTTATTAAACTTTTTGCTTTAGTCTACTGTCAGTTTCTGTATCTCATCATCATTCATCAATCTGTATAATATCATATTCCAATGTCAAAATTCAAAAACATGAATGTGGTTGATAATCTCATGAGTTCTACAATTAATAATGGTTTTTTTTTTGCATTATTCAGGTCATATGGTACAATTCTTATAGATTTTTTTTTTGATTTTTTTTGAAAACATAGCAATTCATATGATACAATTCTTAGAAATAGAGATTCTCATTAATTTATTTACAAATTAGACACAATGTAACAATTCATTTGTTAATAGTAGTAAGAAGTAGAACAAAACTATGTGTGATTCTGTTTGCAAAAGTGAATTGACAATGAATTATGACTCAAGAGTCAATACCCAATTTCAATTTCATTACCCTTAGAAAATGACCCTGAATTCCATTTTATAAAAACAAGGGAGCAACAATAGCTTCAAGTCGATTTTCCTAATGTGAAGTCTCAAAATCAAAATCAGTAAGAGTCAAGACCAGTACACCATCTCTACAACTATACATTTCTACATTTGATAGACCGATTTAGTAAATTAGCAATAGCATTATAACATCTGCTACATTGATCCTATTAAAAAACAAAGTTCAAACTTGTTACTTTTAACTCAATTCAAGACAATAGATAAATAATATAGAGATGATAGTTTGACTCATTGTTGTCTTGAAATCTGATTTTGTTATGCTAGTCCAGTGACTTGTTATCTTATCATCTTTGCCTGCGTTGTCCTTATCCTAAGTTGCGAGAGAAGGTTTGTTAACCTTGACTCAAGATCAGAGTCATTGCTTCTCTCTCTCAGTTGGACTTTATCTCCTTTGTCCTTTGGTCTTGGACTTAATCAACACTTCACATATCGCTTCAACACCTGTTAGTCAATCAATTGATTCATCATACCTCCTCTTCAGTCTTCTATGTAAGCGCATCAAGACAATCTTGCAATGTCTAAAAGCAAATGGGCTAAATTGTATGGTCCTAACAACGCGCAAGAAGAGATTCTTATGGCAGCTTTATCAAAACAACTTCAAACTATGCAATCTCAAATCCAAGAGTTAAAGGGGGAAAAGGATACACAATCCAATAAATCCTCATCAAGCTCAATCTATCCTTTTCTATTTGATCATTATCAAGCGAGTGGCTCCAAAGCCCTAAAAGCTGCTGAAAACACCATGAAGTCTTCCTCCAAAGGGATTAGTAACATCATGAAAGAAAAACCTTGGGTTAAATGCGCGAGAGACTTCACTCCTTTGGGGAAATCTTATGAATCTTCATTAGAAGAACTTCTTGATAATGACCTCATCACATTACCTCAAACCACATCACATGGACGAAGATTCTTGAGTAACTATTGTGCATATCATCAACATAATGAGCATAAAACTTCATCTTGCACGGATTTAAAACATAAAATCCAATATCTCATAGATGATGGCATAATCGAAGTTGAAAATCCTAATGATTCATCTAATCTTGAGCATGATCAATACCAAGAATCCATGTCTAGCAAAGGTTCACAGATCACATCTACATCTTCCACCATTCCTCCATCTCCTAAAGCTTCAAAACCAGCCACACCATCTCCATTAAGAATTGAGCTTAATGACGACTATGTCTCCTCTCAAGGACTACCTCTAAAAGAGATCCAAGCTAATCCGCATACAACTTCAAGTCCTTCTTAGGCTTCAAAGATCATCAACCTAAAGCTTCCACATGTTTCAACACTTATCATGCCTACTACAAATGATTGTCCATCAGCGTGTCAAGAATCCCTCATGTAGATCAAAACTCCCACCTTGTCCTTAGAAGTGGCTCCATGTCAAGAGGGAAATCCAAAGTGTGAAGAAACAAATATCAATAATGATCAAGATCAAGACACCATCCATCTTTATCCAATAGTTGACCA
>MU227491.1:5398858-5413970 GCA_018584345.1 Thuja plicata | reverse complement strand
AATTTAATTTCATTCAATAAAGCAATTCTAAATAAAAAAGAATTCAATTATCTCACATGTTGAAAACTTTAATTAAATAAATGAATTAAATATTCATTTATCTTCAAAGAAATAACTCCAATCATATTACATGGGTTACTCCACCCATCTCTCCAGTCCACATGGGTAACTTCACCCACCTCTTTAGTTTAAAAAGGTAACTCACAATTAGCTCTTCAGTCAACCAAACTTTGTCTCCTCTTTACAAATTGAAGAGGTGGAGTTTACTGATGGCTTCTCCAGTTCCCTTTGATCTCAACCGTTCATCTCCCTATCTCTAGGATTGATCTCAACCGTTCATTTCATCCCCAATTCCTATATAATAAACCATTCATAACCATTTGAAGGATCCAAGATTTCAAGCTCTTGTGCGCCATTACTATGTCAGTTTGATTCTAGCATTCAAGTCATCTTGCGATCACACACTCGTTTCAATTAGCAAATTCTTGACACTTCTCAAGTCATAGACGCTGCCCACACCAATACTGAGCATCAAGAACAACGTTTTGGAAGGAGTAGAGAGAGACAATAGAAGCTTCAAGCGCTTCGAGGTTTGCATTCATTTGTTTTCCTTTCTTGTGCTTGTACATTTTATTGGTTATGCTTCAAGTTATTCATTTTAGTAGTTCTTGTGTGCTTGATTTATATCATTTGTAAAACCTTTCCTACTAACCCTTGCCTTTGGAAAGCTTGGGAATCACGATCACGAAGAAGAGAGGCGTACATTTTGGTGAACCCGACGTGAAACAAACAGCCTGATCATCTCTTGCCACACTATGTCCCAAACACCTCATGGAGGGCCTTACACAAGGTCTAAGGGTAGAACACAACCTGATGAGTCATATGTCAACATATTTCCCACTTGGGAAATAGAGCAAGAGAACGATCCTTTCATAAATACCAGTTCTACTCTGTTCCTTGAACAACCCCGTGGGGCAACTCTTTTCCAAAATGTCATAGAAGAGGAACTGGAGGATATAGAGCAAGATGCTTATTCTACAAAATTAGTTGACGCTATTGTAGAGAGGAATCCTGAACGCTTCTTAGCCATGCTGATAAAGAAGGGAGTCAAACTCCCCGCTGAATTTTATTGTATCAACCATATGGCTTGAAAACCCTCTTGCAAGTCAAAACACTACTCAGCCTCCTCAGATATTGCATGTTGTCTCTCAAATCTTCCCACCATTGGTATTACCCACATTGACACAGACAATACCCAGTCAAACCAATGACACAAACCAGGTAGCACATCTTCCACTCAAAGCATGATAGGCTCGCAACTGAGTGCACCTGTGATTACTAGTATGCTCCCACCTTCGGTCCTATTGTCGGGGCAATCAAGCTCTCAACATATGCCTTCCATTACACCAAACATCAACTGTTCTAAAACTATGCCGCTGCTGCAGTCAACTCATACTAGTCTTGGGATCAACACCTCATGCCCACAGGGATCCATCTCTATAGGTACAACTTACAGTCATGCTTACCCAAGGCTACACCTTTTTCCCATTCTAACATCAATCCAACCTCCACAACAACAACCCCAGCTTCAGTTGCCTCAAATCCAACCCCAACAACAATAACCCCAGCTTCAGTTGCCTCAAAACCAAACCCCGCAATAGCAACCCCATCTTTAGTTGCCTCAATTCCAACCTTAACAACAACAACCCAAGCTTCAACCCCAACCTCAGCAGCAACAATATCAACCCCAGTTTCAATCACAATAGCAAACGCATCAAAACCCACCATGGGCTACTCATGTGCCCCCATTTTCAAATCACTCGATGGGAAATCAATATCAAGTCCCCAGGATGAAATACTATGTTCCTACTCAAGGGACACAGAGGCGCAACCTCATACCCACTACAACATAGAGGAACGTCCTCACACACCAACCTAAATATCAAACGGACATGTTTATGCAACATATGCAAACCCTTCAAACCCAAATGATGGATATGAAAAATTAGGGGAAAACTAAATCCTACACCGCAGAGGATTTATACCCATACCCCTTTGACCATTCTCTCCACATGTCTATGTTCCCAAATCACTTCTCGGTACCAAAATTTGACAAATATAGGGGCAATACCAACCCTATTGAACATATCTGAGAGTTTTTTGCTAGTTGCGTCAAAGTCGCCCATGATGAGACATATTTAATGCAACTGTTCCCACAAAGCTTTCCCAGACCAGCAATGGAATGGTTCTCACATTTACCTCATGGCATTCAGTCTTGGGGTGAACTGGCTAAAAATTTCATAGCTCACTTCCATCATAACATTGAGCGCAAGGTTAGCATCAAGGGCCTTTGCGATATCAAACAGAAGAATGGAGAGTCTTTTGTGAAGTTCCTACAAAGATGGAGGAATACAACAAACCGCATAACATATGATGTGCCCGAAAAAGAACTAATAGTCATTTTTGTTGACAATCTAATTCTAGACATGTCATTCACAATAGAGTTACATTTAGCTCTAAACTTCACACAACTCATGGAACGAGGAGTTCGTTGTGAGCAGAAATCAGTCAAACGAGGAATCCTTGCAGATCCAACACAAACAAATACAAACAAAAATGCAATGGACAAAGCTAAGTGGTGGAACAAAAACAAAAATGTCACTAGTGATGGTGTCATTGATGTGAAGATAGTCAACTATGTACAACCCAAGGTGTCACTGTAAGGCACACCTGTGGCCAACCAAAAACCCACAAGGCCCACTATACAACCATACACCCAAAACCAACCTCCCCTAGTACAAGCAGCCGCTGTGTCAAATGGTCAACAATAGAATCAACGCAGACCACAGTTTCAATTCCAGCAATGGGATTTCACACCATTAGGAGAGCCGATAGAATCATCTTTACACAAGTTGATACAATCAAACACTATCACTCTCCCATAAATTAGGGACTTTGAACAAGATGCAAACAAACCAAGGTGGTATAATGACAAGGATTTCTGTGAGTTTCATCAGGTGAAAGGGCATAAAACATCTAACTGTTAGCGATTGAAACACGTTATCCAAGACCTGATTGACATAGGGGCCATCGATGTGACAAATACCCAAACCAAAGGCACAACTGATCACACTATCTTCAATGATACCTTTCATGATCACAACAAGGGAAAAGCCTATGTTTCTGGTGGACAGGAAAAACAAGTCAACTATACATATGCCAACTGTGATAATGTTATCAATTGCCTCAATCCTTCAGATAGCCACGTGGCTAGAATCACTATCAAAGACCAAGGTAACAAATTTGTTGTAAAAACACATCGCGCCAGAGTCATCTTGCAAGGAGTATCATCCTCATCTACTATATCTGCCAATCCTAAAGCAAATTCAGATCCACAACCAAGCATAGTGGATCAACTAAAGCACACACTTGCCTAGATCTCCATGTTTGACCTATTGCGCATATCTCCACAACATAGACTGACACTTGACCAAGCCCTTCAAAATGTAGCTGTCCTAAGGGACATAACACCCGAGAGCTTCCAAATGATGGTTAACCATATAGCTGCTAACAAACATACCACGTTCAGAGACTGTGATGTGCCGCCACATAAACCCCTGCATAATGATCCTTTGCACTTACTTGTACAGGTCCACAAAAGCGCTATCCATAAGGTCCTTGTTGATGGTGGGGCTAGGTTAAACATTTGTACTTTAAAGTTAATCAAGCAACAGGGCTATTTATAATCAAGCATTGATGTCACAAGGAGGATAAGTATCAGAGCTTATGATGAGGAGGAAAGGTCCTCTAAAGGTATTATCATTCTACCTGTTCGTATCGGTCCAGTGGTAAAAAACACTCCCATACAGATCCTAGATCTTGAGTTGGGATACAACATGCTACTAGGGAGACCCTGGATACATGAAATTCAATTCGTACCTTCGATGTACTATCAATGCATCAAATTCCCACACCAGGGAGAGGAAATCATCATAGAGGGAGATCCCAATTCTTTCCAATACTGTAATGTTGTCCAAATTAGCACTGATAACTAAGTACCCTCAAACCAAGATGCAAGCATCCCATCCTCTTTAGATTCAAATCCAAAGGATGTCACACAGACAACAGGAAAGATAGCCATTAACCAAGATGCAAGTATTCCCTCCTCTTCAGATTCAAATCCTAAGGATGTCACACAGAAAGTGGGAAAAATATCCATCATCGACAAAGGTTGTGGTGAGTATAGATATGAAGAGGCTTTCACCATCACGCACATGCCTCAGAGCCCGAGAACTTATGGCATGCCACAACCTATTATTACAACAAAAACTCTGCAGCCTATTCTATTTAGATGTCCACCCACAACCTTCGTCAGATGGGGAGACATAGCAGAAGAAAATCCATTTGAACAAGATATCAGTACATGGTTATACCAAGACCCACAATAGACAATCTGACAAACCCTACCCCTGTCGAACTATGGTAATGGTTATACAATTTTACAAAGATTCAGGTATGATGGTACAACCGGGCTCGGGCAAGACAACAAGGCATAATGGAATTGTCTCTCCCACCAACCCAGAGAAATAAGAGAGGGTTGGGCTATGGACAACAAAGAACCGGTCTGGTGATCCAAGACATCCAAGTCGACCAGGAACAAATAGTAGAGATGCACCGGGGGCACAACATAGAACATGTCTTGATAAGCAATATATTAGCACAGTTGTTGCCCGCCGAAGAGGGAACCACACAAACCCGAATAGACCTCCACATAGAAATCAATGATAACGCAGGAAGTGAGACATCTAATGAGCATTCTATTGAGACTGACTCCCATGATTATGAGTGGAGATCCCTTCACGAATCTGAACCGTCGATCCTATATTATTCCCCCTAGTCAGACACTATCATAAACCTAGAAGACTTATTTAACCAACTGTCCATTTCCAAACAACCCTACATAGATAAGCATGTCATTTATCAAACCTTGAGTGGTGCATCCACATCACAGTCTATTTTTGTAGGAACCATATCTGTAGTCCCTTTCAATCAACTAGAGTCAGACAACCATGAAATTATATGTCTTGTACACCCGGAGGTAATAGAGTGGGATCAACAAGGACCCCCTGATTTAGATGTCTTTGAGATTGATGAGGCTATTGCTAATTTCATGGGACTTAGGGAAGGCATTCTATCAGGAGACCACAAGGAAGGCTTCTCCATTGACCTTGACAGAGCGACATATTTTGGGGAGGCAGCTCCTCTTTCCAGTCCACAAATGAAAAAAGAACAAAAAAATGATAAAAAGCTAAAACAAGACGTATCTTCTAACGAAAACCTCACTGAGGTGCTAGAAGATGGAAAGAAGGAACTCCTCCCCTCGACAGAGGAAAAATTGACATTACTAGTAGAAGAAACAAAGGAAGTGAATTTGGGAGATGACAAGAACCCAAAGAACATATACTTGGAAAAATCACTCACCCCTAAGGAGAGAGAACAATTTATCAGCTTCTTTAAAGCAAGGATGATTAGTTTCGCATGGTCCTACTCGGATATGCTAGGGTTAGATCTAGAGCTAGTACTACACCATCTGCCATTGCTACCCAATGCCAAACTTGTCAAGCAGAAGCTAAGAAAGATGCATCCCCATGTTGCATTGCTAGTCAAGTTAGAGTTCAAAAATCTCCTAGATGCCAAGTTCATAAGACCAATACCATACGCAGACTGGATATCTAACTTGTTGCCAATTACAAAGCACAGTGGTCAGATATGGATTTGAATAGACTTTAGAGATCTCAACCTAGCTTGTCCCAAGGATGACTTTCGCTTACCCAACATTGATATGATAGTAGATCTAACCGCTGGACATCAAATGCTATCACTCATGGATGGATTTCCAGGGTATAATCATATAAGGATCACACCAGAATATCAACATAAAACAACTTTCACATGTCCTTGGAGCACTTACTTTTGGAACATCATGCCATTTGGTCTCAAAAATGGTGGCGCAACATATCAAAGTGCTATGACAACTATATTTCATGATATCATCCACAAAATAATGGAAGACTATGTGGATGACATACTAGCCAAGTCAATGCTTCACAAGGATCATCTACAAGTATTGGGACCAATCTTTGACAGAATGTAGGAATTCAGGGTCCGTCTAAACCCAAAGAAATGTGCATTCGGTGTCACGATAGGAAAGCTACTGGGGTTCATAGTGTCACATAGAGGCATCGAAGTAGACCCAGAGAAAGTCAAAGCAATATTGGACATGCCTCCACCATCGAACCCGAGGCAACTAAGAGGGTTACAAGGAAGGCTCCAATCAATTAGGCACTTCATAGCTCAGCTAGCAGACAAGTGCCACCCATTCCAACATCTACAGCACAAAGACATCAAATTCATATGGACAGAGCAATGCGAACAAGCATTCCAAATATTCAAAGACTACCTCCTCAAGTCTCCTATATTGGTGCCACCAGTCCAAGGTAGACCATTGCTTCTGTATATCTCAGCAACGGGGTCAGCATTAGGTGTACTCTTGACACAACATGATGATGCAGGTAAAGAAAGGGCCATCTACTATCTAAGTAGAACATTGGTAGGATATGAGCTCAACTATACGTCAATTGAAAAGTCATGCCTTGCAGTTGTCTTCACTTCCCAAAAGCTGAGACATTATATGTTGAGTCACCAAACAAAGTTGATTGCACATGTTGATCCTTTAAAATACCTTCTAAGCAAAGCGACGCTCACCGGATGAATTGCGAAGTGGGTAATGATCTTAAGTGAGTTTGACATTGAGTACTTAGATAGAAAGGCCATCAAAGGGCAAGTGATCACGGATCAACTAGCAGAGGCACGCATTCAAGACCATCAGCCTATTATTTTTGACTTTCCTAATGAATATATTATGATACTACAACCAACAATCGAGGTATGGCAACTCTATTTTGATGGGTCGTGCACGAACCATGGTGCAGGGGCAGGGATAATGCTTATTACTCTAGATCATGATATGATTCCAAAGTATTTCAGACTCAACTTCCCATGCATAAACAACATAGAAGAATATGAAGCATTGGTCATTGGTTTAAAGATAGCAATTCAATGGAGAATCAAGAACCTTAAAGTCTTTGGAGATTCACAGTTGGTCATTAGTCAAGTCAGCAATGATTATACGATGAAAGATGAGAAGCTAATACCATACAAAGCACAGATGGAAACACTACGCACCAAGTTCCATTACATCTTCTTTGAGCAAGTCCCACGAGCACAGAACAAAGCTGCAGATGCGATGGCTACCATAGCATCAGTGATTGATATGCCAGGCAATGAAACAAGATTCCAGTTCCTAGTAGAGAAACTATTGGTGCCATCACATCAAGCATCCATCATAGAATCAACATGCATCCTTGTTGGTCCTGAAAACCCACGGTACCAAGATGTCTATAACTACCTCCAAAATAGTGTCTTACCTCCCAACTTGTCTAGGAACCAGAGAAAGTCACTCATCCACCAAGCCTCTAGGTATACCATCCTCTCAACTACTTTATATAGACGAAGTCTAGATGGAACGCTACTATGATGTCTCACTTCCACAGAATCCTAGAGAGCTTTGTACAAGGTACATGAAGGAATTTGTGGAACCCATGGAGGTGGCAACAACTTAGCTAAGAAGAACATCCACATGGGATACTATTGGCCCACAATAGAGATAGATGCACACAAACATGTACAAAGGTGTATACAATGTCATATTTATGGAGACCTCATCCATGCACCAACCCAAGAACTAAATCCTATCACATCACCATTGCCATTTTCCATGTGGGGATTTGACCTAGTGGGCAAAATTACACCTTCTTCAACAAATGGTCACAAATACATCATAGCAGCAACAAAGTACTTCACTTAGTGGGTGGAAGCAATTCCTCTCACTTACATAAATGGAAAGCAAATAGCAATGTTCATACTTAACCACATTATCTGTCGATACGAGATCCCTCAAACTATCCTGATAGATCATGGTACACCTTTCCAAAACAAAGATGTTGAAGAGCTATGTGAACAATTCCATATCAAGCAAGGGTTCTCCTCATTTTATTATCCTCAAGGGAATGACCAAGTCGAAGCTACAAACAAGACAATCTTGAAAATCTCAAAGAAAATAGTGAACAAATCAGGGCGAGACTAGCATTTACAGCTTAGTCCTACATTACGGGCATACAAAACTAGTATGAGAACACCTATAGGAGCTACTCCTATCTCCCTAGTATATGGATCAGAGGTAGTATTACCTCTCGAAGTGGAAATCCCATCCCCAAGGATATCTTTGAAGAACCTAATTATAGATGAGGACTACATAGTAGCAAGGCTCAGTGAACTGGAGTTACTAGATGAAAGAAGACAACATGCCTTCAACCACTTACAAGGCTATCAGAATCACCATAGAAGGAACTATCACAAGAAGGTGAAGCCATGAACATTTGAAGTAGGAGACCTTGTCCTCATGGAAAATCAGAAGAACCAAGCTAAGCGAGTCAAACCCGGAAAGTTTGAGCCTAACTGGCTAGGACCATTTTTCATTGTCAGCTCCACCCAGAGTGGGGCATTCATACTGGCGACACCAACATACATAAAAAACATGCATCAACTCCCAGGATACATAAAAAACATGCACCTCAAGAGGTTTTACCCTTGAGGTCTCTATGGTTAAGGCACCTATCTACATATCCAGAAAATACCAAAAAATTTGGAAAATACAAAATGTTACCTTGGTGAAAACCTGGCAAACAGGCGCCTTGGTGAAAAAAAAAAGCAAAAAAAAGTAAAGAGAAACAAAATTGCTCTCTCAGTGAAAACCTGGCAAACAAGCGCCAAGTGTTCAAATCCAGCTTCACCATCAATGCACTCCAAGATCAAAAGCTTGAGCACACTCCAAATGCATGACTAACTACCCAAGATATATCCAGAAGCACATTCCCCTTTGAGCACCAACACTTATCCATGGTTAGTACTAGTCCACCAAACTAGGGGGCGACTCAAAATGTCTTGAAAAAATCCCTAAAAATTGGAAAACTCATCAAAAAATCCTAAAAAGATCAAAAAGTCATGAGAAAATCAATCTTCATCAAAAACATTAAAAAAATTACAAAATCCCAAGCAATAAAACCAACTCGGTTATCAAGAGAGCAAAGGGCAATCACGCCCAGTCAATCAATGTCACAATCATGAGCTTTGTGAATCACCATTGGGCTCATCTGACACAACTTTATCAATCTATCAAACCTATCAACAAGCAACTGGCGACCAATCCAATCTATCAAATGTCACAATCATGAGCTTTGTGAATCAACATTGGGCCCATCTGACACAGCTTGATCAACTGCCAACATGATCACAACCAATCAATCCAATCATATCAATTATCTTACACAGTGATGGATATGCTCAAACTAGACAAGTCATTCTTATATGAGTAATCTATTACTGAAACCATACACACTCAAGCAATCAAGCCTATCCAAAGAGTCAATCCAATCAAGAGAATCCAACTGCATCGAGGAACCATCCAAAAATGTTGACTAGGTCATTTAATCGGTCAAATGTCAGTATATATTTCACGGTTATGTTCTTATGCTACCCCAGGATCCACCATGTGAGGAGAGTAGCTATGATAGATCATGACTTGTTTTCTTTGATTGTTATCTGTTGAATGTTCACTTTGATTTTAGGGCCATGATGATTTAGGATAAATGTGGTACGCACTGTCACTTATCTGGCAGCCGCGCAGTTCCACGATCTGAGCTTAACCCTGGGAAAGAATTGGACATTCCTTCTCTTTTATTTGCTTGTTTGGTTTATAGAATCAAGAGCTCACAGCACTACTTAGATTGGAATCTGAGTGTGTTGGAGTTCTATCTTGATTTCTATGGGCTTTCCCTTTATGTTGCAATCAAGAGCTCAAAATGCTATCCAGATGGACTCTATGGGCGTAAGAGTTCCATCTTGTTTACTTTGGCTTTCCCTTTCAGAGTCAAGAGCTTGCGGTGTTATCCAGATGGACTCTGGGTGCATAGGAGTTCTATCTTGATATCCTTGTTGCAGTTTCTTCAAAGGACAAAGCGGTATCCAGATGGTCAATATCTGGGTGCTTTTGGCTCTCTTTCTTTTCAAACAGGGAACATAGTTGAACCTAGATGGTCAATATTTGGGTGCACTAGGTTCTCTTTTTATTCAAACTCTCTACTCCTGCTTATCAAGAGGTCATGGCGGTATCCAGGTGGTATGTGATCTGGATACATTAGAATCTCTTCTGAATTTTAGAAAATACAAAAAAAGATGCAATGATGACAAATATTGGAAACAGGGGCAATGAATTGGGACACTCATCCTTTCTATCAACTCATATCGATCAAAAAAGCAAAAAAAAAATTCTACCATTCCATGTCTAAATAGATAAATCTCAGAGAACATCTATCCAAACTAACTTCCTTCTAATTAACACATGCATTACTCAAATATTTTGTGCATAATATATTGAATTCATTCCATTTAAATGCATCAGAAAAGGGAAAAAAAAACATAGTAGTTGCATACATGATAAATCATAAAATCACATGCATCCATAAGCATCTCATATAAACATGCATTTCATCTCCACCATCCTGCATATACATGTTAGTATCATAGGAAAAGTAAATCATCCATATATAAGTCTGCATAATAGAATCATATTGCATATACATCTCATCATCTAAACCACCAAATCACGTAGAATCATACATATAGCAAGTAAACCAATGCACGTCATATCAAAAACACTAGCTGCATCTCATATAAATCAAACTATTTGAGTATAATGAACGGTCACAATTCTGAACAAAGGAAGGTAATCAACATATATATCAATAAATATCAATGTGTTGGGATACAAAATAGATACTACTCAAAGTATATCAAATGACATCACTACAAAAATGGTACATGATACATAATGGGATCAACATGTGCTACCCCCACCCTCGCCAGGAGGTGAACGAGGGGGTGGCATATCAGAAGCCAGTCTCTGTGATGAACTAGGAGCTCCAATACCACTGCTCTGTGATCGCTGGGCCCTGCTTGATCTCTGGGAAGCTGTGTAATTGGGCACCCTCTGCTCTGCAGAAACTGTACCCTCATAATGGCCCCTCTAGTACTCAATCTCTCTCTAGGCATCATGCCCAGATCTATAGTACCGGTCAAGGACATCTCGATGAGAGGCGTCCTATACACTGTCAATAAATGATCGAACCTCTGCTCGAGCTTGTCACTCTCTAGACTTGGCCACTCTAACCTGGGCCTCCAATGCTATAGCACAGACATCAGCAGAAGCAAGCCTGGCCTTGAGATCCTGTATTTGCTACGTAAGCCACTCCAACTCTCAGCTAGCATCAACCTCCATACCACCCATGGCCACATCCATATCTCCCTCCTTGGCCCTATCCCCATATCCATCACCATCACCATCACTATCTGAGCTCTCCCCCATACTACTGCCAGTACTACCACTACCAGTTGAGGAACTGGTCCCTACACTCTGCTCATCTAGAGCCTCCACATCTATATCCCCAATCTCAACATGCACATCCTCAATCACTACCCTATCCTCCTCTCTCGGAGCCAAAACAACACCAGTCCGTCGGTGAACTCTCTGCACCAGCTGGGGTGCTTCCTCCTCCATTACCTCCTCATCCTCTAAAATAGTGCTCAAACCAATCCTAGGAGTACTGGATCGACCGCCAGTCCATCCACCTCTGGTCCTCACTCCACCACCAGCACCCCCTAGACCAGGATCATCTCCCCTCCCCCTACCACCATCTCTCCCTCTGTCCTATCCACCATCTCGACCTCCACCCCTCCCTCCATCACGGCCATCATCCCTCCCTCCACCCTGACCTCCTCTCCCTTGTCATACACGACAGCACCTCCTCATGAGTGTCCCAGAAATAGGATGAGAGACATTAGCGAGTGCAAAAAGTTGAGTCTGAGCCCAATGAGCATCAAACTGGGGAGTAGTGCTTGCAAAGAGAGCAGATTCAAATATCAGTACCACATCAGATAAAGGACAATGACACATAGAGCAGATAGATCATAATAGTAAAGAAAATGAACAAGAGATGCGAAAAAAACAACAAACCTGCATCAACAGTGGCTGATCGCCATGTCCACACCATAGGAAGTAACCCTGCAAACTCAGTATGGGCATCATCGAGTGATACGACACCACCCCAGATGGCAGAGTCCCTCGAACTATGAGAAAAGTAAGCATAAGAATCAGACATGTCCTGTTGCTCACCAAATTGATGCAACACCTTGTTGATGTTGTGAAAGTCAATCATATGAACATGGTCCGTAACACATCCAATAAGATATCTCCGCTGATGGCAGAAGGGAATATGGATGTCTTCTCCATCCCAGACAGGGCAATCTCTATAGGGCCTCCATATGAAGTAAGGAATTATATCCAGCTGTTGGTGCCAATACATCAAATGAACCATGTGGGTCTACACAATGGCTCCATCATACATGCACACATAAGGCCTGTCAGTTGGCAAAGCACGCATACCAACAGGGCGACAAACATCTATGTGCCCCCATGCCCATATCTAAAGAAGGGTCACACCACAGCCGAGCGACTTACCATTAAGGTAAGCTGCATAGAACATATGAAAGTGCATGTGAGCCAACATGCATGGCCCCCAAACATAAATAGTACGATCCCTAACCATACTCTAAAGCACAGTACCAAAGCCGACAGAAAATCTACGTTGCTGACGATCAGGGCATAAGATACCACAAATCAGGCTGCCTAGTAAGGTAGATAGTCTGTCGAGGCCCAAACCAAATCTAGACCATGGAATATCATAAGCACTAGACAACCCAAGCTGATCCTGGGGCAATCCATAAAGCGCTATCAAAGAAACAATACCAGATCGGGTGGCATACTCAACAAGCACACCCTGGATCGAAAGCTGGAGGATGCGGTACACATCCTCCAATGTGACAGTACACTCACCAGTGGGTAACCAGAAAGTGCATGTCTTAGAATGCTAATGCTCTACAAGATCAGAGATAAGACCCCTGTTGGTTGTGATCTCTGGCATATAGCAAATCCAATGCAATCCTAGGTCCCTAAGTACTGACCTCTCATCCTCTGAGAGCTGGAACCTGTAAACAAGACCCACCGGTCTCAACTCTCGACAACGCAGAATCTGCCCGGTGAACTGCACATAGAAATAAATCAGAAAAATATCAGTATCAGTCATATAGGAAAGTATCAGAAGCCAGAATATACAGATATCAGACAAAGAAATTAGGCAGACAATTCTAAAAAAGTGACAACGATAATATAACCTACAAAAGTGATACACTTATGCGATTGCGAAACATTTCAATCAAATGTGGAACACAAAGAGAAAATGCAGAAATAAAATAGGGTGACTGCGGCACTTTTATCATTTGCGGCACTAAACCAACAATTACGACATTCAAACAGCAATTGCGGCAAAACCGCAGACGATTGCGGCACAACAGACAAAAATTCAAAAACCAACAAATTTTTAAAGCGAGAAAAATGTATTAATGACACACGAAGAGGTAAAACTCACCAAAAATCCTGTGCCAGTAGGTCTCTGATATGTTCGGACTCGGTCAGATATGTGTGTCACACCAGGAAGGCCCGCCATCGCAAGAAAACAAGAGAAAAAAGTAGAGAAAACTAAAGCAAAACTCACCAAGATATCAAGAGCTCCAAGATCGCAATGTGACAAATGAATGACCCTCTTGGCTACTTATAGGGATTTTTACAAACCCTAATTTCACTCCGAGGTCCAAATTTTCTTTCCGGTCCCCGAAAACTTCAAAAGTCAATATCAGAGGCAATATTCAGTATTTTTCAAATCCGTCAGCTACCCAGATTAAAAAATTACAGTTTTGAACAAATTAACGCTCATGTCACAACTTTTCGCTCAAATTTGTTGAGGGGGCATAAATACACCTACTATCGGCGGGGCAAGCTGGGGCAAGATCAAAATCAAATTTTTTTTGACACACTGCGACAAGTCACATCACATCAAAGAGGGGCAAATATAGACACCCAAAAATGGATAGGCTTGCGACTTTACATTAAAAACACTAATTTTCATCTATTAATTAATGGTTTTTAATCATTAATTAATCATCTATTTTCCTCTAAATTCACTCCCCAAATCATCTAATCAAATTTCCAAAATTAATTAAATAATTAATTTTATTTAATTAATTAACCTTAATTGGTTAATTACCATTAATTAATTATTTAAATTCAATTTCCTATAGTTTAAATTCAAATATTTAAACTTACTAATTAAATTAATTTCAATTAAATTAATTTAATTTCATTCAATAAAGCAATTCTAAATAAAAAAGAATTCAATTATCTCACATGTTGAAAACTTTAATTAAATAAATGAATTAAATATTCATTTATCTTCAAAGAGATAACTCCAATCAGATCACATGGGTTACTCCACCCATCTCTCCAATCCACATGGGTAACTTCACCCACATCTTCAGTTCAAAAAGGTAACTCATAATTAGCTCTTCAGTCAACCAAACTCTGTCTCATCTTTACAAATTGAAGAGGTGGAGTTTATTGATGGCTTCTCCAGTTCCCTTTGATCTCAACCATTCATCTCCCTATCTCTGGGATCGATCTCAACCGTTCATTTCATCCCCAATTCCTATATAATAAACCCTTCATAACCATTTGAAGGATCTAGGATTTCAAGCTCTTGTGTGCCATCACTATATCAGTTTGGTTCTAGCATTCAAGTCATCTTGCGATCACACACTCGTTTCAATTAGCAAATTCTCGATGCTTCTCAAGTTATAGACGCTGCCCACACCAATACTGAGCATCAAGAACAACATTTCAGAAGGAGTAGAGAGAGACAATAGAAGCTTCAAGCGCTTCAGGGTTTGCATTCATTTGTTTTCCTTTCTTGTGCTTGTACATTTTATTGGTTATGTTTCAAGTTATTCATTTTAGTAGTTCTTGTGTGCTTGATTTATATCATTT
>MU227491.1:5352047-5366372 GCA_018584345.1 Thuja plicata | reverse complement strand
AGATTAATCATGCATTGTTATCATATAGATTAATTTCCTTTTATGCATTGCAATCATATAGAATAGTTGTCATTTTCATGCATTGAATCTCTCATTTCATGGTGTACTTGCATAGGCACAACTAGGTTAATCTGAGGGCCTTTATCACACACCTTTGCACTCCATGACTAGGGAGCTATGAGTCGATATTTGAGGCCTCATTCTTGAACAACCTTGGATGGAATGACCCATAGAAGTGTGACACATTTTCATCACACAAATGCAATCTCTACAAGACACAGGCAATCTAGGTAACAGAGTGCCTGTAATTTTATGATACATTAGTGCCAAAATGAAGTCTACAAAATTGTTATAGTTCCTTCTTTTATCACTCATCCTTATCTGAGGTGTCCATTCATATATTCCATTTTGGACCTGACTTTGAAGCTTGTTTGTCTGAAACATTACATGATGCTTTGCTAAAAGAAGATAGAACAAGTAGGCTGTGAACCTAAATTTCTTATGCGAACCTCTTTTAATCATTAGTAATTGTTCATGCATGCAATAAATAGTGTACTCAATAAAATTATATTTTACTGGTTCTTTTTCACAATGAATATGAAAAATCATTTCAAGAATGTTGGCACCCACTTCTTTGTTAGTATCCAATCCCAAACAAAATGATAGCAAGAAAATACTATCCTAAACCCATTGCACAAAAATATCATAATCATAAGGAGGCTTATGATCTGGATCCAGACTAGAACGACTTGTTATTCCTTTGATATACGAATCTTTCTATTTTGCACCTATTTTTTCATAACTCTTTGCCAGCTTTCCCAGGTCAATGTGCACGTTTGATTTTTGTGCTTCAAACCCTAGGTCCAACAGACTAGCAAATTCAGTCTCTGTTATTGACAAAATTTCCTCCTGAATATTTTTATTGACAATTGCTTTTCTATTTTCATCATAATTTTTGGCGCAGAGCATGACAATTTATGGACAAGGGAATACTTGAGGTAATGCCATGCGTGCTGACCCAACAACCCACGGTGCAATTTTATTTGTCTTTGCCTTTAACATGTTGTTAAATGGACAAAATTTTGAATCCTTCATTGGATCTTTCCACTTATTTTCAACTGCAAATCTAATTTCCATGATTCCCTTATTTCCATGGATAACAGGATCAAAAATATCATGGAATTCATTAGTGAAACCTGGTGTTTTAACCAGTTTGTGGAAGTCTATTATCTTTGTTTCCTTTCTTTGCCCTTTACTCATACTCTTGGTATTTGTTTTTCCCATTGTGGACCATGGTATACTAGTATTACTATTTACTTGTACAAAAATTCAAAAAATTCTGCACAGGTGACAGCTACAATTTACAGGTGTGTTTGAAAATTCAACCCTAATTCTACGACTACAATCTAAACAGTAAACCTCTAGATTTGAAAAATTTAAAGGGTGGGACGTGGGTGTTCAGGATTTTACCCAGAAATTCAATTTGTGCAGACTGTGAGTGGGCAGAGAGCTGAGAGACTATTGCATTCCTCAATCCTCAATCTAAAAGTCGTAACCCCTTTTTGAATCTCCAATACAGTATACTAGTAAGAACTGAAAATATAAAAACTTAGCTTAAAATTGTACAATAGTGAGTAGTATTGAATTGTCAGTCATGACTCGTCACTCGTGTTAACTTTTACTATCACTCGTGTTAAATTTTATTGCTTCTCCAGATATCTGAGGTCACAAGGACACATGCCACTTAATTGTTTGGTCTGTGGTCAAATTGAGCTTATTACTTATTAAATGTTAAGTTACTCTTTTACTCCAATTATGATTTTAATTAAACTTAGTTGAGTGTACACATGTCATGATTCTGGAATAGATTTGTATAAATGGGGTTTCTTTTCCCTTTTGGCCTGAAATACACCGCATGTCATTGATCTGTGCTCATCTGACAGTCGTTGGTTTCTTTTAATCTTCCTTTATCTTTCGATCTTTTGGTCATCATTGAATGACACCAATTGAATGAGTGTACACGTGTCATGATTTTAGAATAGGATTGTAAAAATGAGATTTCTTTTCCCTTTCAGCCCAAAATACACTGTACATCGTTGATCTTTGCTCATCCAACGGTTGCTGGCAATCACTATCATTTGTGGCATGTCCCATTTATTTACTTTGGATTATATTTATCAGATGACACCGATTGTGTGAGTGGTCACGTGTCGTCCGATTCGTCCGATTGAATGAGTGTACACGTGTCATGATTTTGGAATAGGATTGAAAAAATGGGATTTCTTTTCCCTTTCAGCCTAAAATACACCGTGCGTCATTGATCTCTGCTCATCCAATGGTCGCCATAAATACAGTTACATGTAACACCATACGCCAAAAAATTATTAAATTTAAATAAGATTAAATATTGAAACTGTCTAATATAAAAATAAATAATTAAAATATTGCAATCACAGATAACTGTCTAATTATTTATTAATTTATTACTAACCATAATTTATAAAATGCTTTAAAATTTTACAATTCCACATTCACAGTCACACACATGACACATTGACATAATGATAATTACATTTGTCATTGACATGGAAAAATTAAGTTATTACTCTTAAATAAATCACACACATATGTCATACATTAAACCTTGTTACATTTTTTGGTTCATATTATATATCACAGATTTACACATCGATTTGGCAATGTGAATGGGCATATAATTTATTATTTATTATTTATCAAAAGTAAAGTCTTTAGATTTCTTTACAAAATTGCAATTAAACAATATTACACAAATAATCTATTATCTCACACACTGATATGTGTCTCATTTCTGGAGGAAGATAGAAAAATTACAATAATTTTTAAGAGTCGAACAACAAAATTTTCATTAATTATTTCAAAAATTTACATCACTAATATTATAATATAATTTATAATTACTTTATAATTATAGAGTTTAATTTTAGAGTATAGTTGCACCGTAAACCCTATAAAATGGGAAGTATCCAAACAGTTACAAAATTTGTTGCCACAAGGGCACTGGTTGATCATATAAGAAAAAAACAAAAAAACTAAACTAAATGCAGAAACCCATTTCAAGAACATAAACACTAAGGGTCTTCATCTCCATCCCTGTCTGAGAAGAATTGTCTGTGGAGGATAATCTCCCTGAATTCATCGAGCCAGGTGTAGTCCATCTCCTAAAAGTCGTCAAGGTGAAACCACTTCCGTAGGAAGTCCCTCCCCAGTTGCGCCCACTTCCAATTTTGCGTCAGCTGCCTTTCATTAAGGTTCAATAGGAAGGGTTGCCTTTCAAAATTGCTGCCTCCCTGGATAAGCTTTTCAATTTCATCAGCCCAAGGGATACCCAACCTCGGTTCTACGAAGACAATGACTTGGACATCATCCACCAGAAATTGATCCTTGAAAACATTCCACAACAGCATAAGCATGTATACCTTCTCTCCTCCGAGGTCAAGAAGAGACGCTAGGACGCAGGACGTAATGTTTGCGGTAACGCGGTATCTCTTCTCATTGTGAATGAACTCATAGCCGAGCACCATCAACACAATATTGTTAATGACAAAGCCCACTTCCTTGCAAATGGAAGTGAGTACTTCGTCTGGTATCCTGCCCAAAAAGGGTTTTTTCTCATCAATGGATGTAGTTCTCAACCTAATTGGTGTGTCCATCTTTGCCTAAACTAAAAACCTAAATCTTCAAACTACACATAGGAAATTGAAATTCTATAAATCTACAAAATCACAGATCTAAAAACTTAAAACCAGAGGGCCGAGGCTGAAAGGCAAAAGCAAATTGAAATTGATGAAGAAGTAAGCAAGAACGTTTATTAATAGCCTTGTTCCATATCTTCCATATCTCTAGGTAAATCATTCCCATTAATGCAAGAGTGTGGGAAATTACTAATATAGTTAGTGGTCACTATAGTAATAACTACAATTTATACTAGTACAATTTTGGAAACTGTGTGAATTGCCTGATGGCTAAAGAATGTCACTGTCACTCTGAAAAGACATTCATTTCTTGCAAGTTATCATGCCAAACTTGCGGTATGTATCTATTCCATAGACTTCTTGCAAAAATCAGTTTCTTTCGAGAAACTGTGCCCGAGATAAAACTCTAGCCATTGATCTACGATTAATCAACGGTCTCGATTAATACGTTTATAATTTAGGGTTATAAAAAAATAGGTTTAAGGTACGTGTTAACAATATCAATGCTCATAGTTGATAGTACAATGTGCATACCACGTGTAGTTGCCAAATGTACATACTACTTGCAGTTGCCAGTGACGGCAGACAACTCTGCTACCAAAGAGGCGATATTAACTCGACGTGACTAGGAGTCCAAAAATTGTAATTATTAGATGTTTTATGAATTTCCATTTGGCATTTGCTAATTTTAGATTTTAGTTTTACTTTAAAGTTTAAAGAATAACTACTTTAAAATTTCACAATTCAGCAGTCGCACAGTCACACATGTGACATGATACATGCAAAATGCAAAAGTTAAGTAATAATAAGTATATTACTGTTAAATAAATAACATATTGTCATACATTAACAATTTAACATTTGTTTGGTTCATTTTCAATTTCACAAATTATAAAATCACATATGTCACACATACATATTTTACAATTAAATCCATAAAAACAAACTGAAATGAAGTTGCAAACTTTTCATTAATATTTTATATAAATTTACAATATTCAGAATTTTGGACTTGAAGACTTGAAGTCCCTGCAAAAATTTAAAGACAAAACCTACTATAGTGAAAATTTCAAAATTTTAGGCGAAGGCCATAGGTACACAACACTAAGGATTTTCCCCTCTGTCTAAGTAGAACTTTTCAGAGACAACAAGCTCTCCAAATTCATACAACCATCCATAGTCCACCAAGTCATCCAACATAAACCATTTGCGAAGAAAATCCCTACCAATCTGTGCCCATTTCCTATGGCATGTCAACTGCTGAACATCCAGGTTCAAAAGAAAAGGTTGAATGGACACATATTTGTCTGACTCGAATAGCTTGCTTAAATCACTTGCCCAAGGGATCCCCACCCCTAATTGTGCATAAACAAAAACCTCAATAATGTCACCCAGGAATTCATGTTTGAATAGCTTCCTTAACAGAAGGAGCATATCCACCTTCTCTACCCCGAGGTCCAACAGAGATGACAAAAAATGGGACGTAATGTCCATGTTAACTCGGTACCTATCGACATTTTCCAAAAATTCACAGCTCAGCACCATCCTCACAGCCTAATTTGTTAAGGCTCCAAACTCCTTGCAAACTGATTCAAGGGTTTGGTTTGAGACCGGGCCCAAAAAGGCCTTTTGTTCCTCCGTAGATGTGCTTACCAAACATATAGGAGTGTCCATCTTCAAAAAACAACTACCACAATATCTGAAATTATACAACCTAAAAACCTAAACCAGAGGCAATCTTTCAAGCACTAGCAAAGGCAAACCCAAACCAAAGGAGAATTGAAGAAGAAGGAAGCATAAATCATCTATAAATAGCCCTTAATTCTTTCTCTAACCTAATTAATTCATTTTTCCTTCAAAATTCTATAAATATTTCATATTAAAAGCACAATCGTTCATATTAAAAGCACGATTGTGTGAAATTAGAAATAGCCAATTTAGTGTCAGTGATAAAACATTTCTTTTATTAATGACAACTATGATACATTATCAACCGTCCACCTAAACAGATGTAAAACTTGATACATGTAAATAATGATGTCTTTATGTGATGTTGCATTAATTAGATAATAGTTATGGTGCAGATTAATTTGATATGTCTCATCATTTTGGTGAATTCCTGGAAAACTTTGTTTTGTTCAAGAAATTGGGCCGAAATTAAACTTCAACCATTGATCTAGGATCATCAAACGGTCTCAAATAAGACATTTAACATTATAAAATGATATATGTTACTGTTAGGTTATGTGTTGATGTAACTTTTTGTGCTTATGGATACCAACACGTGTTTAATCTACAAACAAGTTATTAGTTGGCGTTGGCAACTTGGCCCACATGACGCATTGACAAGTCCCATCTTTTGAAAATCGCCAATAAAATATTTATTTTTCCCATACTTAATGATATATTAGCCAAAAAAATATATATTTTTTCAAAAGGCACATAAAATTTGCTAGCACAAATATTTTTTTTCCCTTCAACAAAAAATCATTCGCCTCATATATTATAATGTATTTACTTTAATAGAAAAATATTCGCCTTACACAATATATATTTTCCCCTACATTAATGTATTATTTGTCAGGATTTTATGGAATTTTCATTGGGCAGGGAAAAAATTGCCTTAGCCTTTATATTATTTTCCTAATTTGGCAAAAACATTCGCCATCATCAAGAAACATTTTCCCCTAAATTAATGTACGATTCGCCAGGATTTTACACTTTTTCCTAGGAGGGGGTTTCTTAAAGTTATCCCTGGTATTAGTGAATATTTATGAGGACCTAACAATACCCAAGCTGAGGCATTATGGAAGGCTTATGTGGATTTTGGTTGACAGATTTGTCTCCTCTTTCTATAATAATTTTGAAACAACTCTATCACTCTATGTTGGAAACAAAGGGTTAATCAATAGTTGGGTAAGTGTACCATGATCACTTCCCTCTGAATTTTTGAGAAGGTATAGTTCTCTTAGTATGATCTTCAATGAATCAATTGATCTAAAAAAAACATGCACTTTTACCAAAAAGTACGTAAGGTCACTCAAATCATTCTTAGATAAAGAGTGTAAGCAAAGTTCAAAGAAAAATATTATAAACGCAAAAAAACACAATTATTTTTTATAGATGGTTTCATAATACTTCAATAAATGAATAAAATAAACTTATAATTGATGAATATCCATTCATTCTAAAAAGTAAAGATCAACACATATAATGAATTAAAATACCCTCAAATGAATATCTATTCAATGAACTCAAACACACAGATTCTAATTCCTTCCATATATTTCATTATATTGTCATGGCATCATAGGCAAAAACTTGCAATTTCAGAACTTTGTAGATATCATATCCCTACCAAAACTCAAAAAATGTAAATTACTCCCTATTTTTTCTTTTATAACCCTTAATTAGTGTTTTGAGGTCTCCATTAAAACCTGACTTCTCAGCAAATAGTTATACAACTAAAACATTATTTTCAGGACACGTGTTCCCAGTATTCAACTTAAAATAGGAAAAGATAAGTAAATATTTAAATCAGATCCTTGCTCGACAGCTTGATCTTCCTCTTGCATTGTGCCACGTGCATTTTTCCAATCTATGTATGCATTTACAAGATCCTGGACAACCAGAATATTGGGGTTCTTCAGATTGATGAGCTACATCTTCCACGCCTCTTATTCCAATTTTAACTTTACTACCATGCTCAAGTGTTTAGGAAGTTGCTAAACACAAAAGTATAATATAAACTCGGTTCATGCCACCTTGGTGAAGTTCGCTGGTGTCGGGTTTCCCTTAGTATTAATTGATTCTATAATCATTTCAAATACTCTGACCACAACATCCATATCCTTCTCCACTTTTCCATCATGTCATATATATGTGGCATTATAGCCCTGACGCTATTCACTAGGACTTCCCATAGCTCCTTCATCTCTGCCTCCATTCTTTTAGCCTCTGCTATGGTTGTTCTAAATGCAGAGTTCCACCAACCAATGTTCTTTTTGAGGAAAAAAAAACATGCATTCATCTACCATTTTCAAAGGCCTTATTGCTAAGAACTTTGGTGTCCTTTACATCTCAATTTCATGTATTTGGTTTAGCACAACAGACCATTTTTATTCATTGACCTCCCACACTTGGATTTGAGTTTGCAATTCTCCAAGTAATTCCTCCACATCATCAAACACTACTCAGGATTCCCGAATGAACTTTCTTCCATATTTTTTTTTTATTTCATTAATCCAATTATCTACAATAGTAGCTAGTGCCTTACCTAGTTGGATTTGGTTCAATAAATTTTTGCTTTCAGGAGAAGTCGGATCAAATGTTTGGGGTGCTTGGCCTAAGGGCAACGGTCCAAAATTGCTAAAGGTGTCGATGTATCTTTCCATGACTCTATTTATTTTCTTCAGTTCCTTCTTGTCACTGCCATCTTTTGATGAGCAAATGAGCATTTTCTGAGTTGATTCCTTGAAATAATGGTTATCGGCTTCCCAATCCATGACCCCTAAATCAACCTGCGTTATTTTGAAATCCTCAACTGTTGGATCTTTCCCTTCCTCCTTGTGTTTATACATAGCGACCTCAACAGACCATTGCCCAATCTTTGAGTCTATGAATACCCTTGCAATAGTTTTCATATTTTTCACCTAAGGAATATTTTTGTGTACTTTCTTACTATATCCTTAATGGGAATTGATATTAGTACCAAGTTGCATTTCTTTTTCATTGATGTTGTCAACCAATTCAATGTAGCATCAGATGCAATTTCCTCCTCAGGGGGCTTCATAGGAGTGGCCACGATCTCAAAGATTGAATCATCTAGTTTAAAGAGATCCTTGTTTATTTATTATTCATCCAGAACTTGGGAGTTTGGATATGCTCTTTCTTTTTGTCTACATCTACAAAAACTATTCCTTCATTGGCCATCTTGTTCTGCTTCTGGGACCTGGTTCTGGGTCTGGTTGTTTAGGGTACAAAAAGGGCAGGAACAAGTTTAACGATATGCTTGCAATGGGTGGATTTCTTGCTTTGCATTTCCTCTTTACCTGCATCATCAATGGGACTGAAGATATTAGAAACATGAACTAGAGAAGGCAGAGTGACCTTTTCAGATCTATTTGATTGAGCTTTCTATGATTTCATTCCTCTTTTCTGCTTCAACCATTTTTCAATGACTCTGATTATACTATGAGTTCTTCATTATATATTATCCTCTTCTTCTTGAGTTTGGTCAATCACAAGCTTTGGTGGCTTAGATGATTTTTAATATCCTTGTTCAGCAATTTCTAAACCATCATCTTATATTCTCTCAACATTCATTTTTACTTGGAAAGAGAAAATCTGAGATAACTAAAACCTACAGTATTCTCTTCTTGCAACCTCTGCTTCATTAAGGCAATCTTCCCAAAAGTCTTCAAGATGCAGTATCGGTAGGATCTGATCCTTTAATTCCAAGGTTTGTCTAGAAAAACCTTTATTATCAAAACCTTTCCTTTCAAAATAATACTTGAAACCAAAACTATGCAAGTCGCAACTTATACTATTTGCATATGTCATTGATTTGCATGAGAATCGACCCAACTTGACAGGAAAAACATCTTCCCATTTCTCATCAGGAAGGCAACTTTTTACAACTATAGAGAGTTGCCTCCAAATTTCTGCCAAGACAAAACAATCAAAAGAGTACCTAGGTAATTTCATGGGTTCATCTTCAAAACCTCTGACCCGAATGTATGTGGAATACGGGTATTGGATGTAAAAACTCCCATACATTTGTACCAATTTATGGGCCTCTTATGTCATTCTCTTATTTGATAGTCCACCCAATTCAAAGCATAAATTTCCCATGAACACATCATGCACTCGCCTATAATTTTCCAATGTCTTACTTTTTTGTACAATGGGGTTAAATTTAAACACGAAAATATCCTTCGCCCAAGGTTCATGTGGAATTCTTGTCAATTCTTTACTACATGTAATACAATACATAAGGTATGAAGAAATAAAGAAATCATTCCCATTTAACTAAATTTTTTTGAGTTTTTCTCTCATTGAATCAATAATTAGTTCACCCCAATCTAAAATTGATGACCTTCCAAAATAATCTAAATATAAAAATATATCCATTCAACAAACAAGTGAGCTTCTAACGAACCCCTAACTCTATGTAGCAACACCATAATATCATGAACATAGGGTTTCATATGATCCTTATTAAGGCATTTGGGTAACCGAGAGCCTTTTTTCTAGGGATTATGTGACCAAATCTGGGCTATAATAGTCTGGTGTTTATCTACCTCTTTGTGGAATTTAACAATTGATTGGGCAAGACAGAACTCAGAGAAATTGTGATTAGGAATTCTAAGTCCAAAGACTATGATTTCCCTACTAATAGAGAGTATAAATTCCCCATCTTTCTTCTTTATGCAGTCTATTCTACTATCATACCCATTTATACATTCTTGAATCAATTCACAACACAAAACAACAAGGGGAAAGGCGGAGGCCTCTAGTAAACCGCTTCTTAGGATTTATGTGATAAAAGGTTTCTCCACTTGGTTTACCATTTGTTCTTTGAGCTTTTATAAATCAACCTATTTCATATTGGTGTCATTTATTATAGGCTCCTCACAAACTAGACTTGAGACATTTCCAAAGAAATGAAATAAAAACTTCACGTTGTTTCAACCTCTATCCTAGACAGACTAAATTTTGTTAAATCTTTCAACTTAAAACTTTAAAACATAAACAAAGAAGGCTGCCAGAACTCACCTTTCAGACATAGACACTTTGAACAATTACGTATACCTAGCTAATTTTACCTCCATCACTTTTCCTTGGAAATGCAGTTGTTTGCAATTATTCTATTAAGGCTCTCTTTCAATAAATAAGGCAAATTAAATTATGAACCTTAATTACAACATCTCATCTGTGTGGGGAAAAGATGTCTATTCGACATTCACATAGAGATGTTAATTAATACCTGTACCATTCACAATATCATAACAAGTTATGATTGCCTCAATCTTTCCAACTCACCTCTTTGCGTTATCTCATTAAATACAAATCTTTTTTGGGATCCATAAATTTAAGTGATTATCATACATATTTTATTTGTGATGCTGAGAGAACCAATTTGAACCACCTTGAATGCAAATGAACCTTTTTCAATATAGTTCTCAAAGGTTCATTACGGTTCATGCCTTTCCATCTGCTCCCAAGATGTGAGTCTATTTTTCTGAGCGCTAGAAGGAATATGCCTGAGAGAATGACCACAAATAATTCTTGGGCTGTGAAGAATTATAGTGAAATCCCTTGAAATTGTTTTAATTGAGTTCATAGTGGTTCACTAGGATGCATGATGCTTTGCTTTGATTTCCATCTGTCTTCAAAAAATGGTTTGCTTTATTTGCACACAACTTTACGTGGTAGGTCAGCCTTAATCCTTCTGTGAACTTCCTTGAACCTCACCGAACCTCGTGGAACCATTTGAACATGATTCAAAGTGGTTCAAGATGGTTCATAGCATTCATAAGTACAAGGAAACTTGATTGTATCTTTAAGTATCAAAACACTTAGACCTAGTTGGACACAACTGACTCGTAGAACGTATCAAATGATTTACAGACAAAGACAAGACAACTGAGAGAAAAACCCAAAGATTGATTTGGCATTCATGAAAGGGCTACAAATTGAAATAATTTTTCAAGATCAAAACACGGTGACTCCAAAGTAGGGGCTAACAGTGGAGAAACAAGCCAATTCCCAAATCCCCAATATTGGACATAGAAGACTAGGATAGGTTCAAATGTAGGAAAGATGTCATAACTTGCAACCTTAATTTTCCACTTTGGCTATATTACATTAAAATGGTTGATAATCCCTAGTGGTTTGATAAGTATTTAGAAGAAGAAAGTATAAACAATAATGTTGTGGTTGTTGACATCCCTAATGCTTCATTCATGAATGACGATGTTAACAAAGAGGAATCTAGAGGAGAATTCAGTAATCGACCCAGGAAGAAGAGCAAATGAGGTCGAAGTAATTTGACATAAAATAATCGAGGATACCCTAAGACCAATAAGGTGGATGACCGTGGAGACAGAAAGGGAAAAATAGCATGAGTATGGATTAATATATTAGTTTATATATTAAGGTTAGGCCAATTTTTTTATCAGTAAGGCCTTCTAGGTATCTAAGACTCTTATTATATGCCTGGTTTATTACCCTTAGTATGAACAATCTTGATACTCTTTTGATTATTGGACTACTTGTAAATATTAAGGAAACCCTATATATGAAGCAACATACTAGTTAAGCTCTGGTGTATATTATTATTGGAATGATGGTTTTTAATTTGAACTCTTTTTAAAAATATAATGGTGCATAGTTACATAATTGATGACATATATACATACATATATCTATATATATATACATACATATATACTATTAGTATTAACATGTCCAAGATTACTAAGAAGGGGGTGAATCAGTAAGCTAACAATTATAATTTTTCATTAACCATTCAACCACTTGCACCAATAAACATTCATTGCATGAAAAGCTTAGTCAATAAGAATAGACATCCACAATCATACAACATAATAACACCAATTTTTTTCCCGTAGAAACCCAACTGGGTGAAAACCATGTGTGGGGATGACACCCACTAAAATCTGCACTCTTCTAAAGTTTTCCTGGTTAAGAGCAAGACCATGTTAGGAGTCACCTAGTCAAGGGATTTACCTATAGCTCTGTTAGGAGCTTTACCCTGTTAGGAGTAAATTGATTAAAAGATTTCAAATGCTAACTAAATAGTCACATGGTTAAAGGATTTACAATCCAAACCTGTTAGGATCTACCTGATTAAGGG
Organism: Thuja plicata; assembly: GCA_018584345.1. NCBI lineage: Eukaryota > Viridiplantae > Streptophyta > Pinopsida > Cupressales > Cupressaceae > Thuja > Thuja plicata. The sequence goes on along the minus strand of MU227491.1, from coordinate 5,353,757 downwards.
ATTTATCTTGATGAAGTTTTTAGGAATCAACAAGTAAATGATTTGAGAAAGTAGCACTTCCTTTGCTAATACAGATCAAGTTCAAGCTCAATCTTTGCTACACATAGTGACAACCTTGTCTCTTTTGTCTTCTCTCTCGATTACACCTTTGCATCCACGATCTACACTTGTTTGTTTCATCATTTTACATATTTATACAATACAAGTACATTAGGGAAATTAACCTCCTTACAAAATGTTTTACAATCTTTCCCACTCAATGAGCTAGCTAATTCATCGCACATTGATTTGACAAATAAAAGTCAAACCAAAATACATTCTTCAATGTTCTTGCACAACCTCCAATAAGTCTGATCTCAACGATCACAAACATGCCAACTCAACAATCCTTGTCGATCAACAACAAAAATGCGATCCCTCAAACACATAAACACTCACAACAACACAGTGCAACATCACTGCTCAAGGATCTGACTTACTGTTCTAAAGAACACCTTTAACTCTTTGTTGAATAACCTTTTGTAACTTGAAACTTTGACTTGCGATAATCAAAACATGATGTGGTCACAACCACAACCTCATGACATATCCAAGATACACATATTATGACCACAACATCTGAATCAAAACATTGTTGACAAAATCATCAAAACATTCTTCATGTGCAACATCTTGTTCTTCTTGTTAACCCGATAACCTTCAATAAATAATAACACACTCTATACATAAGATATATATTTAAAATCATAGATATAGAATCTAGAGACATCAATTAGACTTCATGTATGATCACATACTCCAATTTATACTAGATCTCATAATTCAATCTCTTGAATATACATTAGCATAACAACATCAACAAACACTAAGTTGAGATCAATGACAACATCAACATCATAAATGAGAATCTTACCAAACACATAATATCTCAACATACTCAACATCAATTATGCTATCAATCTCACCCTTTGGCATTGATGGAAACACCAACAATACCAAGTAATCATCTAGTTGACCTAGATTCCAAGAACTGCTCCCCCTTAGCTGATACATCTGTTATTGTACGCCTCTCTCTTTAATTCCCATAGCTTTCCAAAGGTGAGGGTTAGTAGCAAAAGTTTCACAAATGAATGCAAATCAAGTATATAATGACTACTAAACGAATAACAGAAACATGATCAATAAAATATACAAGCAAGAGAAAGGAAGACAAATAAATGCAAACCCCACGATGCTTGAAGCTTCTATTATTTCTCTCTACTCCTTCCGAAACATTGTTCTTGATGCTCAGTATTGGCGGGGCAACGTCTATGACTTGAGAAGCGTCGAGAATTTGATAATTGAAATGTGTGTGTGTGATCGCAAGATGGCTTGAATGCTAGAACCAAATAGACGGAGTAATAGCACACGAGAGCTTGAAATCCTAGACCCTTAAAATGGTTATGAAGGGTTTATTATATAGGATTTGGTGATGATATGAACGGTTGAGATCAATCCCAGAGATGGGGAGATGAACGGTTGAGATCAATCCCAGAGATGGGGAGATGAACAGTTGAGAACAAAAGGAACAAGAGAGGTCCTCCATAAACTCCACCTCTTTATTTGGTAAAGAGGAGATAGAGTTTGGTTAACTGAAGAGCTAATTATGAGTTGCCTTTTTGAACTGAAGAGGTGGGTGAAGTTACCCATGTGGACTGGAGAGATGGGTGG